>ML377608.1:0-25773 GCA_005239525.1 Nicotiana knightiana | reverse complement strand
GATCACTTGGTTCTTGAATGGTCCTTGCTTTCTTTTCTTCTGCTTAACAGGTACGAAGGATAGATCTTCATTTAGTTTATGAGTCATCACTTGTAGTGGGATGCCTGTCATATATGAGTGGGACCACGCAAAATATTCTGCGTTAGCCTTTAAATATTCAATTAACTTACCTCTTCGAGCGGGGCCTAGCCTCGTGCCTATATACACTTTCTGCTCAGGCTTTTGTTCAGATAATGGAACAGCTTCGAGCTCCTCCGTAGTTGTTTTGATGTGCTCATCTTCCTCCGGTTCATGAATGACGTCCGGTCTGGAATCTGCATCTGTGTGGTATAGTACACCTTCCGTGGTAACTTGATTCTCCTTCTCGTAGGTATTTCCTTTCATACCTGTTTCAGCAATAATACCTTCCGCACCTATTTGGGTAGTAATTTATTCCATGCCTGTTTGGGCGGCGTTACCTGCTTGGGAGATTCCCTTATCTCGTAATTCTTCCACCTCTATTTTCTTGTTGTAGTGTTCTACAAAGTTTATATTTCTTGAGATTTGTTGATCGCCTTTGATTTGCTGAATCCCCCATTCAGAGGGGAATTTAATTACCTGATGCAACATGGAGGGTATCGCTTTCATGTCGTGGATCCATGGCCTTCCCACGATCACGTTATAAGCCATGTCAGTATCGATGACTTGGAACCTGGTACTTTTGATCACCCCCTCAGCATAAGTGCTAAGCTCAATTTCTCCTTTTGTTATAACTGTAGAGTTATCAAACCCTGATATTGCTCGTGCCCTTGGGATTACTTGATTCCCTTGTAGCATTTCTTCCACGAANTATTACCAGAGCATCGTTGTGCGGAAGAATTAATCCGCCGATATCTGCATCATCGAAGGTTATATCGTCTTCTTCCATATTTTCACGAGCCTGTTTTCCATGTGCAATAGTGAACTTTGTGGTTGGTTTACAGATCACTCCGTTTACTTCTTCACCTCCGTGTATTATGTTAACGGTTTGTTTTGGAGAAGGAGGCTTTGGGGGATCCTGCCTGTTCCTCATATATGCATGTTTACCTTTATCACTAAACAATTATGTTAAACAACCTTGTTTCAATAAATTTTCTACTTCACCTTGTAAAAATCTGCAATCCGCAGTTTTGTGCCCATGATCGTTGTGGAATTCACACCAGTGATCTGGGTTCCTTCTACTTGGATTTGACCGCATCTCTTTGGGCCACTTAACCTTGTCTCCCATATTCCTCAATATTGAGACAAGTTCAGTTACATTAAAGGTATGATCCCTAATTTGAGTATTACCTCTAGGTCGTTCATCTCGATCTTTTCTGGATCTAGACGAGGATAAGACTACGTCTCTTCCTTGTGGTCTATAGTCCGACCTAGTATTTTCAAAACTGGGGAAAATATCGCGTCCCGAGGGTCCTAAGTAAGGATAGTACCTATTTTTACCTGATGTTTTATCTGATTTAGGACGTCTGGATCTGGAATGATCTTCATCTCTCGAACGAGCAATGATATCTTCTTCTATTCCGAGTTTAGTACTATACCTGCTATATACATCGTTCCATGTTGTAGCGGGGAATTCTCTTAGACTTTCCTTAAGTCGTCTCGTGACTTTTGAGATTTTATCATTTAGGTTGCTTGCAAATGCCATGGCTTCCGAATTATCAGGCATCCTGGGTAACTACATTCTTTCTCGTTGAAACCTGTCTACAAACTCACGGAGTAGTTCCGTGTCTCCTTGTTTTATTTTGAATATGTCTTCCATTCTCTTCTCAACTTTTTGTGCACCAGAGTGTGCTTTTATAAACGAATCTGCAAGCTCAGCAAAAGAGTCAATAGAATTTTCAGGGAGAAGAGAATACCAGGTTAGGGCCCCTTTGGTAAGTGTTTCCCCAAATTTTTTGACAAGGACTGATTCAATCTCTTGTTTTGTTAAGTTGTTGCCTTTTACCCTAGTAGTGAAAGCAGTCACATGGTCACGTGGGTCAGTTGTTCCATCATATTTGGGAACGTCAGGCATTTTAAGCTTCTTGGATATAGGCAAGGGTGCCGCACTTAGCTTCCAAGGTTGTTGAGAATACCTATCAACATCAATGCCTTTGATGATAGGTGGTACTCCAGGAATTTGTTCGATGCGATCGTTCTGCTCCTTCATCTGTTTTTGCATAGTTAGCAGTAAATTTTGTAACTCTGAGTTATTAGATATACCTGGTCTCGCTTCGAGAGATTCATTAGGGGTATCTCCTCTTCCTGAGTTTTCCAACCCAGATTGAGGATTTTCCATGGTGATGGTGTTATTGGGGGGTGGCGTCGGCGGTGTAGGTAATGCTGCCGGTAATCCTCTCGCAAATTCTTGCAAAGCTTGGCTCACATACTCTGCAATCATTTGCTTTACACGATCTTGTTCCACAGTTTGATCATTATCACCATTGTTGTTATTGGATCTTTATGGGGACTGTTCCCTTGAACCACGTGGGGTTCCTGAAGGCGATGGAACTGGTGTTCCACTCCTTTGCTGGTTGTTGTCGTTGGAGTTTGACATAGTTCAAAGGATATCACTAGAAAAGCAAACAAAGATTATCAGATTCCCGGTAACGGAACCAATTTGTTTAACCCAAGAATTTGACCCTTTGACTAAAGCTATTTTAAAGATAAACATGAGTTACTGATAATCAAGGAAATAGAGAAAAATGAATAATATATAATATTGCATAAATATAGAAAAGCGAAGTCAATTATATTCGAGAATCAGATGCCTTTACAAGCTGTATTCCCCACCCTTATATAGGAGATTCCTATAACGTACAACTCTTGCTATGGTTTCTCATTGATGACTAATTATGACATTAATAGGGCGTTACAAAGGATAACATTAATTGGGGTACGGTTACATAACGTTCGAGTAATCAATTGTGGGTCTTTGAATGTGCCCATAACTTTGTCTAGATTCATTCTGACCATGCCTCTCCCCTGTTTTGATCAGGTTGGGTTTCCGTGGATGATAAGCTCGAGGGTTTACTGAATCGTGCCTCTTTGTTCCGGACCTCTTCAAAGAATCACATCCAGCTGTCATGTTTTCCTGTGTCCACGTGACTGACTGAGTTGTCAAAAGCTGGCTTACGTGTGAAACTCTTTTTTACCAATACATCTGCATCGTCACTTTTGAAACCAAAATCATGCTTCTGCAGAGAAGCACTGGAGACTTGTCTTCGCACCTTCGGTAAAATACCCGCATCTGTGCACTCGCAGGTGCATGCCCAAATATCGCTTCTGCGCTCAACTCACCGCATATGCGCCTTCACAGATGCGAAGAAATATCCGCTTCTGCAGATCCCTACTCCCAGCAATATTTCTGCTCCTGCGACCCCTTCGTCTCTTCTGCAACCATCGCACCTGCGCAAACCAGCCGCAGGTGCGGTCACACCAGAACCAGCAATAACAACATTGAAGAAATTGATTCAAAATCAATCTGAAACACGCCCGAGCCCCTCGGGACCCCGTCCAAACATACCAACAAGTCAAATAACATAACACGACCCTACTCGAGGCCTCAAAACACACATAAAACATCAAAACGACGAATCACACCTCAAATCGAAATCTATGAACTTTGAACTCTCAATTTCTAAAACTCGCGCCGAAATATATCAAATCATTCCGGAATGAACCCAACTTTTGCACACAAGTCCCAAATGACATGAGGAAGCTATTCCAATTCCCGGAACCCAAATCTGAAATCCTCAAAGTCAACTTCTGGTCAAATTTATGAACATTCCAAACCTTTAAACTTCCAATTTTTGCCAACTTGTGCCGAAACCTTCTTAAAACAACCAAATGCAAATCCGGGCATACCACTGTGTCCAAAATCACCATCCGGACCTAACAGAACTATTAAAACTCCGTCCCGGGTTCAAATTCACAAAAAGCCAAACTTGGTCAACTCTTTCAACTTAAAGTTTCAACGATGAAATTCATTCTTGTAAATCGATTCCGAATCACCTGAAAACCAAAACCGACGATTCACATCAGTCATAATACATCATACGGAGCTACTCAT
The DNA here is from genome assembly GCA_005239525.1 of Nicotiana knightiana. Taxonomy (NCBI): domain Eukaryota; kingdom Viridiplantae; phylum Streptophyta; class Magnoliopsida; order Solanales; family Solanaceae; genus Nicotiana; species Nicotiana knightiana. The sequence continues at coordinate 21,704 of ML377608.1, read as the reverse complement.
GCCCTAAACTATCAAGCAAAGTGCAAATGCTCAAAACGACCGGTTGGGTCGTTACATTCTCCCCCGCTTAAACATATGTTCGTCCTCAAACGTGCCAAGAGTTGTTCCCAAAACCATCAAACCACCGTATAACCTTACCATGCACGTACCCGGGGATGATCCTACGTCACTCTATCCCATATAGGTCCGATAACACAACATAACTGAAATTTCTCAATTCAACTTAGTCCATAAGCCTTAAAATCCAATTTTTCCAGCATCCGGAATTCCTTATAAAATCTGAATCTCGCAACCTACACACTATATAAGTCTGAAAAAGCTGTACCGAACCACAACCATAACCCAAGCTACAATCACAGGATATATCACGTAACTCAAATACCCATATCAAAATCTCCGATCACAGTAAGTTCTCAGAACAACCCAATCTCGGTAATAAATCTCATACCTAACAAAACCTCATTCTAAAACCTTCGTACACTGCCGATAATGAAATAACACGTAGAAATTCATATTCATTCATCAAATCAACAAGTTGTGGAGCTCCCTCTCCTTCAGCAAGAACTATAGCCAATTCCTAAGCCGACTTCCAATATTACCCTTCCAAATACACCGCAATCAAATTCGATAGCACCCATCATAGATCCGATGACTCCATCTTATCGAATACCAACTACTCTACTGACATGAAACACCCATATTACTCAGAGCCATAAACTGTGCAATCCATGCACCAATAAGCAACAATCCAAATGTATTCAATCACGAAAATGACTCAATAAAGAGAACCGTCCCGCAAGCTCAACCGGTACCACCTCAACGTAATGCTAAGAACATATCACACATCGTAGGACCAAAACATGCGAATCTAACACAAGGGATCATACCTCAACATAACTCCGCTGCAATGCGCGACTCCATGCAAACGCTGATCCATATCATATACCTCGAGCCGCCCTACTCAAAATCAATAACCACGCGAAATTCGACATCAAGTACCCAAAGTGCATTACTATAACCACGGAGAAGTAGATGACACAATGCCACACAAAACCTGAAAGAACATAACCAATATGCCCTCAATCATGCAATACCCAATTACTCATCTCGCTCAAATTCTGCTATAAGACCACAATAGAACCGCACGATGTGTTCCTAAAGCCAACGAATCACAACTCCTCGTAGCATAGAAGAGTAACTCACAGAAAATTCCAGAACATGAATAAGCTCAGCAACAATCGAATGACACATCACTCAATAATAGCATTATAGAGCCATGCAAACCAACTCGGTGTAGAATACACATCCTAATTGGGACTACCAATGAACCCCTAAATCAACTCCGGGCACCTACAAATAGATAAATAAACCTCCGAAAGCCCACAATTGACTGAATCATAACACATACTATCATCTGGTTAGCTTCGGCCATGACTTCACAGTCCACAACCATGAAACAGTCTACTCCTGAGAACTCCCAGTCTCCAAATCCATAGAACACACGAATCACCATATCTGGTCCCAACTCCACCGCCAGAATGTCTAACACATCTCTCATACACGATCATCCCATGAGGAATACTTCTAAAATTCTTCCATGTCACATAGAAAAATTTGAATATTAGCAGTCGATCAACCAGAAGAGTGCCGCAATACCAGTGAAGTATCCATACATCAAAACATATTGCCCCTTCTGAAATGTACACTCTCATCAAGCCATACCAAATAGTAATATCATTTACCTAGTCATTCGAAATTGTCCATGCTGCCTACGAATTTTATGACCTTCCCTTCCAAAACAGAACTGTGATCTCGCTCACGTAAATCTCAATCCCACACAACACACCGCATATACCATGCCATCATATGAAAAATACGAGAACTTCATAGTCCACTCCGAGTCATAAGAAACTACATACTCAATTAGCCAAGGACCTTCCATTTGATTTCATCCAGGAGAAATTTATAATACACCACATGCTCCTCACGGCAGTAGGAAATATACCCCTCAAACCTTGGTAAAAAACCATTGAGAACTCTTCGAACCCATTTGCACATAACCAAGCTATCAAAACCGAATCTATCTTACTCAACCCAATCACGTAGGTTGCCAAAACCCAAGAGCATTGCCACGAAACACCTGTAGAGACTAGCCACGTCATAAGTACCCAAAGAACCGATTATATCCATTACTGTGCAAACCCAACCTACTACTAGGTTGTCCTATTTCTCCAAGTCCTTTCCAAATTGCCTTCAAATTGATACTTTTCCTTGCTAGAACGCCACAATACTTAACCAAAATTCACCACACAAGAGACCCTAGTATAAAACCACAACGCCCTAAGGCCCATAAGCCGCTGACTTCCCTCTTAAGCACCCCGAAGCACCACAACCGAGACACCCACTCTAAAGAGACCCTATATGAACCTAAAACTGTTTCCTTCACCTTCTTGATACTAAAATGCATAATCCCCAATAATATAAAAATGCCACAAGTCTTGACACCGTCCAGTGTAACTCTCAGTTTCTAACCATATACAAATCTTGAAAATTCGAAATCGCTACATTTAAATTTTGAACCCATTTGAACCATTCTCGAGAGTCATCCACTCTTCTCAAATCTCAATTAAACCGACCAAACGGACCGAACGACCTGTGCCCCATTAGCACATTAACACCCAATGGAGTAACCCACACTCCTAAGCAACCAACCAAATTCCTACTCCACGCACACTACATCCTTCACGCCTAACCACTCAATCATTCCATGATTCCCATATACCCATAGAGTGTAATACAAACCGTATCCAGAAATTCCCTTACTCGAGTCATCCTGAATATCAACCCTTGCAGTCATAGCTGATTCACCAGTATACCTCAATCGAAAACCAATACAACACATAATCTTGCAATCAACTCGTCAATAGCAGACTCCCCCACTTGGCTCAAAGCCATAGATCAAAACACATAATAACTCAAAATGCCCATACTCTATTATTGCCATAATGCGACTATTGAGATTCAACTAAATCCTTCCTGAGCTCCTGTAACGCCAACCATCTAATACTTCAAATTATCTGCAAATCTCGCATTCACCCTTGAAATAGTCAAGCCAACTTCCACAAGCGATCCAAACTCAAATTGCAACATATATCATTCATTAGTAAAAGATAACTCTCTACAGAAAATCATAGGGATCACACAACCTCAGGACACCTCGCAAGAGATAACCCACCTGTTTAGCCTCAAACTGACATCTCTTATACCCTTTCACAGCCACCACTACTAAGCAATCCCTTAATCTCCTTGAGTCTGAACTCATAACACGACGTGAAAATCTATTTCACTCCACAACTAAACAACGTGGGAGGTCCTTCAACACACCCATAGCTCGAGACCATGCACCAAATCAAGACATAAATCAAACACCTAATAGTCCTTGCTACATCTCAATTAAACTCATCCCGTCACCTTCGAACAATCTGAACACATCTCCCATATCATACTCACCACATAGTCATCCAATCACAAATTCCACTAATAGGGACAACAACGGACATATAAGTCCCAAAAACACGTGCTCACACAATCGAAATCTCCGTGCTCAGGCTACCGTCAAAATAGGGGTTCAAGTCCTCCAGACTGGCCCATCATCAGCATGCCAAAATCACATCCCGCACTTCAACCATGGAATCACAAGCCGTCGATGCACAACTGATACCGAGCGCTCATGTGCGCATACGAAAGCGTGGAAGAAATTCAAAGAGTTACGATTCAAGCTGAATCAATGCCGCACGATAGGGAAAGAAAGATGTGAAGTATATCCTAAATGTCCTGTAGCCTCTCGAAGATAGGTATGGACTTCATCATACTGATCCGCAAGATTCTATTAGACACTTGCTCATGACTTGTAGAACCTATGAACCTATAGCTCTGATAACAACTTGTCACGACCCCAAATCCACTAGTCGTGATGGCACCTAACCCAACCCGCTAGGTAATCCAACTATTAAATATCCAATTCAAATGATATTAACAAGACAAATAAACGATAGCGATTTATTGAATTTTATACATTTTCAAGAACTGGTAGTAGAAATCATGAGCTTCTAAGAATAGAGTTTACAAAGCCGAAATGAAATAAATACATGGTTTGTTTGAAAAGTACATAAACAGAGTTTTATAGATCTAAGGCTACCACGAACAAGAGGCAGCTACAGCCGGGACACATGTACGTCTCCAATCCACCTCCCATCGAACACATCAACATCCGCAACCAACATCTGCATGCAAGGTGCAGAAGTGTAGTATGAGTACAACCGACCTCATGTACTCAGTAAGTAACAAACCTAACCTTAGGTTGAAAGTAGTGACGAGCTAATACAAGGTAGGGTATAATACCAATATTCCACAACCGTTCATAAAAACATAATACATATAATAAAAGAGGTATCTCTGAAGTAAGATGCTCAACTCGTTCACAGTTCTAGAAAATGAGCATGCTTTTCAAGTATCTCAATGGAAACTCGAATCTTTTACTGAATATGCCAAAATACGAGTAAGTTTGAAAACTGTGATTTTTTCCAAAAATCCTTTCAAAAATAAGTAAGATGTTTCATTTTCAGATAGGATGAGGAAAGTGCGTCTCTATGCCTACATGTCTAGATACATGTAAAATCATAATGTCCCAAAACTGGGTAGCAGAAGGAAATGCATCTCTATGCATGTATCTCAAGTACGCATATCAAATGCAATGCATCTCGATGATGAGCTCATGTACTCACACTCTCATAGTACTCAATCTCACTGTCTCACATCCTCTCTCTCACTATGCTCAATGCACATCACACTCAATCACTCAGCGCTGTACAATACCCGCTGCGGCGTGTAGCCCGATCCGCATATATATAACTCATTGCGCTCACTGGGGATGTGCAGACTCCGGAGGGGCTCCTTCATCCCAAGCACTATATCACTGCGGCATGCAACCCGATCCCATAAAAATTTAATCAATATATCGCTGCGGTGTGTAGCTCTACCCCATAAAATATAATCAATATATCGTTGCGGCGTGCAACTCGATCCCATAAAATGTAATCAATATAATATGCTGCGGTGTGCAGCCCGATCCTAAAATGTCACTCTCACTCAGGCCCTCGGCCTCACTCAGTCATCAATCTCCTCAGTCGCACTCACGGGCTTACAACGTCATAAAACTAGCCCGACAATAATGATATGATGTATCGATAAATAATGTCTGAGACTGAGTTATGGTATGAATGCATGGATATGACTGTGTACGAAATATCAATGAAATCAGTGAGATGACAGTAAGAAACGACCACTATGGATCCAAAAAGTATCATCATAATGCCTAAACATGATATCTATTACGATTGATAGCTTAACTACTTTATCACATGGTGGAAAAACGAACATTAGCAAAGTAGGACAACTAAACAGTGCCATAGAAGCAACAGAGTCCCAATTCATATGGTGCACGCCCACACGCCCGTCACCTAGCATGTGCGTAAGCTCAATACCAATCACATAACACGTATTGCGGGGTTTCATACCCTCAACACTAAGTTTAGACGAGTTACTTACCTTGAACGAGCCAATACCAATGTCGAGCAAGTCAACCGATGCTCTAAAGACGCTATCACGCGCGTAGCGACCTTCGAGCGGCTCAAAACTAGCCAAAACCAACTCAAATACATCAAATAAACTCCAAGGAAACGATTCCAAATGATAAAGATTGAATCCTTAATCAAAATCCAAAACTAGCCAAAATCACACCCGGGCCCGCGCCTCGGATCCTTACATATCGCATAAAATCCGACAAACTATTCAATTACGAGTCCAACCATACTAGTTTTACTCAAATCCGACTCCAATTCGATATTCAAAACTCAAAAATTCTTATTATGAAACTTTAGGCCAAACCCCCCAATTTCCTCTTTAAATTCGCAATCCAATTACCGAAAACGAAGTTAGATTCATGAAATATAACCAAAATCGAGTACAAAACACTTACCCTAATTCATATGGCGAAATTTGCTTAAAAAATCGCCTCGATCCGAGCTTGGAAATGTTAAAATGAAGCCAAAATCGCGAACCCTTGTATTTATCATTCTGCCCAGCACATTCGCACATGCGACACATTAGCCACTTCTGCGACGTCACTTTTTCGACCAAAATCACACTTCTACAGAGAAGCACTGGAGACCTGCTTTCGCACCTGCGGTAAAATACCCGCATCTGCGCACTCGCATGTGCGCGCCAAATATCGCTTCTGCGCTCAACTCACCGCTTCTGCGCCTTCGCAGATGCGAAACAATCTCCTTCATTGCTTCTGCGACCATCGCACCTGTGCAAACCAACCGCAGGTGCGGTCACACCAAAACCAGCAATAGCAACATTGAAGAAAATGATCCGAAATCAAATTGAAACATGCCCAAGCCCCTCGGGACCCCATCCAAACATACCAACAAGTCACATAACATAACACGAACCTACTCGAGGCCTCAAACACACATAAAACATCAAAATTACGAATCACACCTTAAATCGAAATCTATGAACTTTAAACTCTTAATTTCCAAAACTCGCGCTGATACATATCAAGTCATTTCGGAATGAACCCAATTTTTGCACACAAGTCCCAAATGACATGACGAAACTATTTCAATTCCCGGAACCCAAAACTGAATCTGATATCCTCAAAGTCAATTTTTGGAAAAATTTATGAACTTTCCAAACCTTTAAATTTCCAATTTTTGCCAACTTGTGCCGAAACCTTCTAAAAACAGCCAAATGCAAATCCGAGACANTATGACATTAATGAGGCGTTACAAAAGATAACGGTAATAGGGATTCAGTTACATAATGTTCGAGTAATCAATTGTGGATCCTTGAATCTGCCCGTAGCTTTGTCTAGATTCATTCTGACCGTGCCTCTCTCCCGTTTTGATCAAGTTGAATTTTCTGTGGCTGATAAGTTTGTGGGTTTACTGAACCTTGCCTCTTTATATCGCACCTCTTCAAAAAGTTACGTCCAGGTGTCATGTTTTCCTGTGTCCACGTGACTGGCTGAGTTGTCAAAAGCTGGCTTACGTGTGAAACTCTTTTTTACCAATACAATACGTTCGTGTCCAAAATCACCATCAGAACCTAACGGAACCATCAAAACTACGTTCCAGGTCAAATTCACAAAAAGCTAAACTTGGTCAACTTTTTCAACTTAAAGTTTCAATGAAATTCATTCTTTAAAACCGATTCCGAATAACCTGAAAACCAAAACCGACGATTCACATAAGTCATAATATATCATACGGAGCTACTCATGCCCGTAAACTACCGAGTGAAGTGCAGATGCTCATAACGACCGGCCGGGTCGTTACACTTCTGCACTTGATGCGCAGGATCTGAGGCAGGTGCATATGATTACCAGTCCGGCGCGCACGCTTGACTTCTAGCTTGAGACGACACAGTGAGCTGCCTTTCCGAGCCATTCAGCAGCATGCGGAGTCTCTCTTTTGATTTATATTTCTATCTATTTCTTTTTAGACAGTAGACTAGTATTCTTTTGTACATTCTACTAGTAGCCCACATACTTGTGACACCAGGTCTTGGCACACACTAGTAGATTTAGTATTTTGGATTTATTGATATGACTTTGATTTGTACATCAGTTGTTTTTGTTTTAATTACTTTACAATTGTAAATTTCTAAAAACTTATATCGAAGAGGAACGTTATTCACTTAGCAAACATATTAAAAGTGAAAATCACTAGGTGGATCAGTGTTGGGTGCCATCACGGCCTATAATAAAATTGGTTCGTGATAGTAAGCATGTGCTTTGGCTGCATAATTCTATTCCAAATCAAACCAGCAGTGTTCCACTTTAGTCTTTCCCCCACTAGTTAGTTATATCCTATTGAGATCGAGTATCTCTCATTACTAGTGAGACAATAGTTATTGTTAATGTATCACTCCTTCATTTGTTGCTTATACCATGTTATTTCCTCAAATACCAATTGTTATCCAGTGTTGGTTGACTTTTTTAAAAGTAAAATAACTTTTATAAATAATTTTCGTTAGTTCATTGACCTTACGAGAAATCGACTCTAAATTGGCGTGGTCTGATCTTCAATCACATTTGAAAGTAATTGGTTATGGTATTTGCTATCATTGCTTTAAGTTTTTGTGAGACGACTCACTGGTCAAGAGATCACAAGGACTGTATTGTGACAAATTCGAGCTATTTTTTATTGAGTCCTTTTCTCCTCTTCTTTATTAACTCAAAAGTGAAACTTATCGCGAGATTAAAGCAGAAACGTAAGAAAAAAAAAAAATTACAAGTAAAACTAATGTCGTCTGACCACTAAAAATCAAAGACTCTCAAATTGTAATAATCGTTAAAACCCCTTTCGTTGTTTTTTTTTCTTGGACTACTTCTACTTAAGTGTGCTGCATCTTACTGCAATTCATCCAATAAAATCTTTTTCATCCTTCGAAATGTGCGGTCAAGAACCCGTTTTCATCATAATTTAACAATTGATTGCAAATAAATGAGAATACATAAATAAAATTATGAAATTTCCGTATTAGCTAAAGAATTGGCGAATATAAAATTAATTCAATATACATGTAGATGTGGTGCGTACATATGCATGGATTCTGTTACGATCCGAAATTCCCACCTTCGGAACTGTGATGACGCTTAATATTTCATTTGCTAGGCAAGCCAACATTAGAATAGTTTATCCATTTTTCCAACAGTTTAAATTAAGTAATGAAAAAGAACTGAAATAACTGTAATAATTCAAAGTAAAGTGCGAAAGCTATAACAAATAAAATATCTGATACAACCCTAGAACCGGTGTCATAAGCGCACGAGCTACTAGAATAGTACAAATAAGGGTCTGAATAAAACATAAAGCTGTCTGTAGGAAAATACACAACTAAATAAAAGGAGAGGGGACTCTAAGAGCTGCGGATACTGAGCAACAATACCTTAAGCCTCCACAAAGCTGGCCAATCCGAGCACGTTAATAACCGCCGCTGTGACCGACATCAAAATTTGCACAAAAAGTGCAAAGTGTAGTTTGAGTACAACCGATCTCATGTACTTTATAAGTGCGGAGCCTAACCTCGACTAAGTAGTGACGTGACTTGTGAGCACCTAATTTATTATCATACTTGGAATTTTTCAACACTTTTTAGTATGTAAATAATTTTAAGTTTAATCTACATATTTTTACCTTGATTTTATTTTTAGTAGGTTTTATTTAAGAAAACTAAAAATCACAATAAATTATATGTTCTTGATTTTAAATATATGGCTAGTATTTTTTTATTTTTACTAATAAGTCATTTTCAAATCCTTATCTTTTATAACAAACTCACATGTCCATATACTCTCTTTCTTGTCCACCAATTAATCCCTAAACACACACAAATACATACAAGAGACACACACAAAAAAAAGGGAGCACCCCTAATAAACTAGACAGAAACGGCAGACACCCCTCCCCATTTTTCAAAAAGCTCTCTTCCTCTCCATTATCTCCTTAGCTACACCTAAATACATACACACTCATCTGACGAAAATAAACACACAAAGATACAATAGAGAGAGGGACGGGGAAAAGGGGCTGGACAGAACAAAGGGAAAGGAACGAGAGAAGGGGAAAACAGGGGAATCAGACGAAAAACAGAGCTAAAAAACGCAGCTATTTTAGGTGAGAAAACGCAGCTGCTTTCCTATTCTTCTTCCTAACCATAAACTCATCTTCTTCCTCTAGAAACTCCATTAAAACACAACAAAACCTCCAAAAAATAACTTCAAGACTCAGCTGAAACAGTCCCATAAATCAGCTCTAAGAATGACCCCTAAACAACCATCGAAGTAACCTTTAAGCTCCATCAAGAAGCCACCTTAAACCAGCCCCTATTTTCAGCCATAAAACACCATGAAAGCTGTCCGAAACCAGCAGTGAAATGCCTCCAAAACACCCTAAAAACGTCTTCAAATCAGCCACCCAAACATCACCAAAACGAACCAAAATCTCAGCCAAAACAACCTCCAAAACTCAGCTGAAAATCAACATGCAAATAGTCCCAAAACTCGGCAAAAAACGCAGCAGCTATTGCCTATCTTTCTCCTCCTAAAACAGCCCAGAAATTACCCTTGAAAAGCTATGAAAATCGTCCCTAAATCTCTAACCAAAATCAGCTAAAACACCTCCAAAAGTCAGCTGGTAAACATCGCAAAAACCATGTTGAACAAGGTCCGTTTGAGCTTCTGTCGAGTTCCCGTCGCCAGTGTCGAAAGTTCCAATTTTGGTTCGTGTATGTACCGTCGTTGTTTAACTTGAAAGAGCTATTGTTTCGAGGTTCAATTTCTCCCTCATTTCTCGTTAAGTTATGATGCTTCATGTTCATGTGTTTCTTTCAAATTATTTTGAAATTGTCTGCCCTGCCTCTTGATCTTAAGTTGGTAACCATGGTTGAATATTTTAATAATTCATTTTTGTGCTCAAATAAACCTAGGATTATCAACTCTTTATTTTAGTGATATAATATGAGTTGAATAATTATCAAGGCAAGTGAATATTCTTTATTGGTTGTTAACATGAGATTGACGTTTGTGATAATTGTAGAACTGCACGAGATTGATTTTGGTTTTCTTTTAATTGAAATGGGCGATAGGTGACAAAGAATGTGTTGGTCTGATTTTTGAATACAAAGCTGACCCATTTTTCTCAGTTATTCCATAACTTCGGACATTCACATGAATAAAGAAAGCGTTATAATACTTTAGACACGTTGTTAATTCAGTCGACTATCGTGATTGTGTACATGTTCACGTGATGTGATCTCAATTTTTTCAAATAAATTTAAGGTACACCTCCGCGCGACTTTGTCCAAACTTTTTTTTAAATAAACTAAGTGGTAAGAGTTGTGTACTCGTACGCGTGACATGATTCTTGACACACCAAACTGAACGAGTATACATACGCGTAACTCGTATTAAGATATTTCTTTAAATGCGATTAATCAAGTAATTAGAAGCGGTAATAACTAAATATACATAGGTCTTAAAATGAGTAATTAGATAAAATAAGTCAAGTATAAATCACTAAGTGACCGTGCTAAAACCACAGAACTCGGGAGTGCCTAACACCTTTTCTCGGGTTAGCAGAATTCCTTACCCGGTCTTCTGGTTTTGCGGACTTTTTAAACGGAGTCAAAATTTTTCTCGATTTGGGATTTTAAAATAACGGTAACTTGGGACACCATAAATATTCCAAGTGACGACCCTAAAAATTAATTAAATAATCCCAAATTCGATAATGTCACTTCAATTGGAAAAGCTCCCTTATCCACCCTTTCGGGAAAAAGGAGGTGTGCTAGCTCTGGCGACTCTGCTGGGGAATAAGAAAATAAAATCTATGGTTCAAGGTTCAGAATTTGAGCTTGTAATGTGATTTTTACTTGGCTTTATTGATTGTTGATATTACTGTATGGGCCTAATGTGCTAATTGCCGCTCATTTACTGCTTTGATATTATTTAAACTGTCTTCTTACTCTTCTCTTCTGAGTTTTCTAAAATATGGTGTACACGTTCACGTGGCCCGCTTTTCTGTTAGAAGTCGTATCCAAATAGAACGAGGATACATCCACTAGGCCGGGTAGACTTTCGTGCTCCTAGTACGTCGCTCCTACCTCGGCTTGAGTTGTCCGCTCGGATAAGCCAGGTCTAGAACACATCCTCATGTTTAAACCTAGAATAAAAAAACCTCATGCCGGATCCCTAATAGGAACAATTATTTGCATCACGTGCATTTGACTTAGGGGACTCAATACATGGGTTGAGTCCGTCTAGGACAATGTACCCGAAATGAAAGACTATCCTGATGCATTTTACCTGCTACGTGTGCATTTATTTCTCTCGGTTTGTGTGTTGATTGGCTAAAGAAATAAAAATAATAGAAAAAACTAAGAGTGAGGTAGGATAGAAAATTTACCCGGTTTTGAAAACTCTGGTATTTGGAAATGCCTCGAAACTCTGCAATAATTTTTGAAAAAAATGGGAAAAAAAAATGTTTTTCAAATTTTTTTAGTCAATATCATGTTTTTTCGGTTATATCAAGAGTGACCGAACTATGCGGGTCTGATTCTCACCGGATATAAGATACGTAGGAAAACCGCATCGATTCCAGCCCCAATTTTTAAAAAAATCAAAAAAATATTTTCCTTTAATTCCTTCTTTAGAAGTCTTTCCTTAGAAAATCCCAAATAAAAAAAATTTTAAAACCTAAAATATTCTCTTTGTATAAGTCTTTCATTCGAAAAAAAAGAAAACAAATCAAATAAATATTTTCTATCATTTTAGAAGTTTTTTTTTCCAGAAATTCAAAAAAGAAAAACAAAGAAGTAAAATAATCAATCAAAATCCAAAAATATATTTTTTCCTTCTTCAGGGGTATTTTTTCCCAGAAATTAAAAAAAAATTCAGAAAATAAATCCTTTTCTTATTTAGAAATCTTCTTTCGCAAATGTCATAAAAAATTGAAAAGTTGAAGTCTAAAAATATTTTTGCTTTTCTTCAAGAAATTCGTTTTCGAAAATTATAAAGAAAACTCGGAAAAATTGAAATATCTTTTTTGTAGAAGTCTTTCAATAAAATAAAAAAACAAATCCAATCAAAATTAAAAAAATAAACATTTTTCTAACCTTTTTAGAAGTTTTTTTCTCAAAAAATGCAAAAAAAAAAAATCGAAAATCCAAAAAGATATTCTCTTTTTTCTTTAGAAGTTTTCTCCCAAAAATTCCAAAACAAAAAAAATCAGAAACATAATCCAAAAATATTTCCTTTCTTCTTTAGAAGTTTTTCTTTCAAAAATTCAAAAAAAAAAAAAAAAGAAATTTCAAAAAAAAATATATTCTTTTTTTTTCTTTAGAAGTCTTTCTCTTCAAAACTCTCTAAAAAAAAGATAAAAAACAAACAAATCAAATTCTAAAAATATTTTATTCTTCTTTAGAAGTCTTTCTTTAAAAAATATTAAAATTAAAAATCAAAAATCAAAACCCAAACCAAAAAATCCCAAAATATTTTCTTCTTTTAAAGTCGTTCTTTCAAAAATTCAAAAAAAAAAAAAAAACAATATTCAAAAGATATGTCTGAGTTTTATAAAAGTAAAATAAAAGAAGAGTTCCTTATTTACTCCATTCTCAGTCTTCCCGAACTATGCAAGATCTGATTCATGTAGCGTCATGATACTTAGGCAATCCCCATCGGATTCGATCATAGCCAAAAAAAAAAAAAATAGAGAGAGAAAATGAAAGTAAAAAAAAAGATAGAAAGAAGAAGAGTAACAAAAATAACTAAGAAAAAAATAAAGAGCGAAAATAAAAGAGAAAGAAAAAGAAATCGAGATATGAAAAATAAAAAATAAAAAAAAGAAGAGGGAGAGACAAAAATGGAAAGGGACATTTAAAGGTTGGGATGAAGCACGCAACCGTTGCAAAACATTTAGAAAATGTTTAACTGTTTAGGTGAATTGTATCCCCAATATGCGATCCCCTACGTGTTAAATGTCTCAAACTAACCGGTTTATTGTGTATGCTCAAAGAACATGTTCTATTTTTAGGTAGTTGGTTTTTGTGGTGGTAATCTGGCTTCACACCCTTACTTCATGAGATCTAAAGGAAGTATCGCCATGGCCTCAGAAAGTCATCTACCCGTAAGTAAGCCCGAAGATATCCCGACATCGGCTATCCCGCAACCAGAGTCAGCAACTACTGAGGAAAATAGAAGGCTACGATGCCATATGCTAGAAATGTGGGACACATGGTCCAATGGCAGGGACCACCTAGTACTATCCCCAGATTCCCAGAATTGCCCCAGGATGGGAGGAACTACCAATGTCCCTATCCCAGTAACTAACCCATTCATTCCGTTTGGGTACCCCACCCTGTCAGCCAACTTCACTGGTATGCCTTCTGAGGTTTTTTCCCAGGAACTATCTTCAGGAATATCATCTACAGTGTTCACAACACCACCAGCCTCTACTATGGCACAACCAACACTGCCTCGACAAAGCCTTGAACCATCAAATTTCACCTTCCAAGCACACCAATTTCAGTTAGATACCTCTCGGGTTATCCTAAATTCCTATCCTCAACACCCACAATTTGAATCTCCCATAGAACATGAGAGAGTCGTGAGGAATCCTAAACAAGAAGAGTAGTACGAAAGATGAAAAGCATCGATCAAAGCCTCAAGAATATGCAGGGCCTGAGTGGCCAAAAGAGCGTTTCATATGCTGATCTGTGCATGTTCCCTCACGTGCATTTACCCGTTAGCTTTAAAATACCGAAGTTCGAAAGATATGACGGGCACGGAGACCCGATTGCTCACTTGAAATGATATTATAACCAGCTGAGGGGTGCGGGTGGAAATAATGAGTTGCTAATGGCCTATTTCGGAGAAAGCCTCACTGGAATCGCTTCTGAGTGGTATATGAACCAAGAAATTACCAATTGGCATATGTGGGACGATTTGGCCCGAGACTTTATCTGCCAGTTCCAGTATAATGTGGACATCGGTCCCGACAGGATCTCTTTGTCCAATTTGAAAAAGAAAACCATGGAAATCTTTCGTGAATATGCGGTCAAATGGCGTGAGCAAGCTTCCAGGGTAAAGCCTCAAATGGACGAAGCAGAAATGGTTACGGTCTTCCTACATGCCCAAGAGGCAGACTACTTCCAGATCATTATGTCTGCTATGGGTAGACCGTTCGCTGAAGCTATCAGAATTGGGGAGATGTTCGAAAATGGTTTGAAAACGGGCCGAATCTTGAGTCAAACTGCTTTAAAGGCTGCATCACAGGCCGTTCAGAATGGTTTGGGGAGTTTGATGAACAAAAGTGGGAGAAAAGAGGGAGCATGATGGCTTCGAGTTCGAAGAGGGCCCACAGGTTATTCAACCAATCATACATGCTTCCTAAGGTCCCAGAACACTATTATCCCTATCAAGATACTGCTTATGCCGTGGCGTCGCCTCCCTATGCGGTGATGAACGCGCAATCTTACACGTGGACACATCATTATACACAAAACCAGGCTCCACCTCCCAGAAATGCCAATCCTTACCAAGCTCCGTATAATCCCCAACCAAATGTTCCCCAATACAATCCTCGCCCAAGAGAGCCCTTCAGAAGGAATCAGTTCACCCCTATCGGTGAATCGTATTCAAGTTTGTTTCAAAAGCTAATCAGGCTAGGTCTGCTACAACCAGTGGCCCCAAACTAGTCAAACCCCGTGTCCCCCTCGCACCGAGCTGATGCCAAGTGTAAATACCACTCAGGAGCAGTAGGGTATGATACTGAAGATTGTTGGACTCTTAAAAGAGAAGTGGAAGACCTCATCGAGGTCCAAACAATAGTGCTTAGGGATGAAGATGACCCTAATATGATGAACAATCCCTACATGTTCACATTGGGCCAGTAGTCGGAAAAATTTGTGAAGATGAAGAATTAGATCCGGCACTGAAAGCCATTGCCGAGACAGAAGAACAAAAATGGTCGCCAAGCCTGAAAGTTCCCCCATCAGATGGTAGTCTCGGTAGCCGGTCTTGCTATCCTTTCTGTGTCCGGATTACCTCAGGGTGTGATCCAGATGTTTTACTTTATTGTCTTACTTTCCGATGTAAATCCTCCTATCTTTAAACCAAAAAAAAAATCATCAAAAATCAAATGGAATTAATATTTAATTTTTGAAGAATGTCTCTTTTCCTAATCTTGTCTCTTTTCTTACTCTACTTTCAGTTCTGTTAAATGCACTCAATAACATGACATGCTTGCAGACTTCATGCCCAGATTCTAAGACGCTGTCAGACTTCGAAATAATGAATCAAGAATCAGAATGTAATAAAGATAGGTATAAGGAAATAAAACAAAGGCTCCATATTGGAAAGATCCATACATAGTAACAGGAGTATTGCCAAAAAAAGCGTAGTACCTGGGAAACATCAAAAGAAATGTCCCTGAAACAACTGTCCATGCAGGTGCAGTCAAAAGGTACTATGTTTGATCCTTTATATAACATTAATGCTCCAATCGAGATGACGAAGGCTTTCTTTCTCTCTATCCAACAGGAAAATTGGCTCCATATTGGAAAGGTCCATACATTGCAACAAGAGTACTGCCAAAAGAGTGCGTTTGTACTTGGGGTACGTCGAAGAAAATGTCCCTAAAATAGCTGTCAATGCAGGTGCAGAAAAAAGGTACCATGTTTTATCTTCCATATAGTATTAAATTTTCTCCGGTTGGGATGACGAAGGCTTTCATTCTCGCTATCCAAACACTATTACCCCGTTTGCCAACCCTTTGAGCCGGTTACCTTTCTTTGATTACCCTCTTTGGAACCTGAAAGTGTTATGGAAAAAAAAGAAAACCAAAAAACAAAGAAAAAGGAAAGGAAAAAGAAAACAACAACAAAAAAAAGAGAGACAAAAAAATAAAATGAAAAAAGGAAAAAGGAAAGGAAAAAGAAAAAGAAAAGAAAACAGAAGGAAAAGAAAAACAAAAGAAAAAAATGATGAACCAAAAATTTCTTGAACTACGTTAGACTTGATTCCGAAAGGATACGTAGGCAGCCTCTCTATGGGGTTCAGTCACACCAAAATAAAAATCAAAATTCCCCCCTAAAAGTGAAACTGGGGAAGAAGTTATAATGGTTCGGCGATGGTTTCGCCTGAAAGTTCCAAAGGTGTAATTCAATCCAAATTCTTTTTACCCCAAATCTTGTTCAAGTCCTTCCGATCAATCGGTAAAGATGTCCAAAGTTGGAGGATACAGTTACTTGGATCTGATACAACCAAATGAGAGAAATAAAATGAGAGAGTCTTATTGGTCAAAACCCACACGGGCACCGTGAGGCGATGGTAAACAGAGAAACTGAAAATGAGAGTCTTATTAGTGAAAACTCGCAAAGAGCACTATAAGGGGACGATGAGAAGATAAATGGGAGAGGTTAGCTGGTGAAAACCTGCAAAGGGCACCACTGATCAAAAAGAAAACAAAGATAGATAATCCGTCACTGACATTGACACAGTCCTAGGCAAGGTTTCTCGATTTCGAGGAAAAAGTTGTGATAAATTTCTGAGAGTCAGACGGTTTACACGGATCAGGCATCCAGTCCAAGAGGCATGTCATGTTCATTGAAATTCGCATGTACTTCAGATAAGTCCTTCTTTCCTTTCCCCGAAAGGGATACCTCTTGTCTAAATTCATTTGTCCATTCTATTGTTTGTTTTTTCTTTCAATCCCTTTCGGTCTAACTCTATTCCGAAACTGAGACAAAGACATGATGGCAATACTGATTTACAGGGTTCTCATTTGATACGAGCTAATATGCAAAAAGGCACCCAACCTCGTCAGGGACATCAAATTGACCTCGATTGGCCATGGCGGCCTATGCTTCGAAATTAGAACTCTTGGAAGGAGAAAATCAAATTGAGGCGCCTATAAAGGCAAATGAAGTTGAATAGGTTGAGCTCCACGTGGATAACCGTCTCGACAAGGTTTGAAAAGCCAAGGTACCCCAAATGCTCTGAAATTAAAGATTGGAAGAAAGGAGCCAGAAATGAAATGCCTACGAAGGCGAAATAAAGTTGGAAAAGGTTAAGTCCCACGCGACTAGCCGTTGCAGCAAAGTTTGAGGAGCCAATCGGAAAAAAAAACACAAGTCGGAAGTGAGACCTACAATGACAAAATAAAGCCGAAAAGGTTAAGTTCCACATGATTAACCGTCCCGGTAAAGTCTTGGAAAAGTCAAGATCCCCAAGGTTAGAAATGAAACCAATCCCTAGCAAGCAAACAAGCAATTGAGATCTTCGTCAAAAGGACGGGCCAAAATCAAGTGACCAAGATGATCAAGGCCATAAAACCAACCACCATTTCAAACTGACAAATTGTTCTTTGTTTGAAGAAAACAGGAAACAGGTGCAACCCGAAAGCAACCTTGCAAAAAGCAGGGGCAACCAAAAAGAAATTGCGCATGGGCTTGAAAAAGCTTTGCAAAAAAAAATTCAAAAGGGAAGTCTCCTCCAAATTATTTCCCGCATTCATTTATTCTCTGAAAATAAAAGAAGAAAAGATGAAATGATGTTGAAAATGATTCAAAACCACGATAGTATAGGGTCTCTAATCCCTAGCTACATCCTTTCCAACATAGGGTCTCACTCCCTAGTTGATTCCAACATAACCTGATGCCAACATAGGGTCTCCACTCCCTAGTTGTTGCCACCATAACCTGATGCCAGCGTAACCTGATGCCGACATAGGGTCTCCACTCCCTAGTTGATGTCAGCATAACCTGATGCCAACATAACCTGATGCCAACATAAGGTCTCCACTCCCTAGTTGATGCCAATATAGGGTCCCATTCCCTAGTTGATGCCAGCATAACCTGATGCCAACATAGGGTCTCCACTCCCTAGTTGATGCCAGCATAACCTGATGCCAACATAGGGTCTCCACTCCCTAGTTGATGCCAGCATAACCTGATGCCAGTATAACCTGATGCCAACATAGGGTATCCACTCCCTAGTTGATGCCAATATAGAGCTTCCACTCCCTAGTTCATGCCAGCATAATCTGGTGCCAACATAGGGTCTCCACTCCCTAGTTGATGCCAACATTGGGTCTCCACTCCCTAGTTGATGGCAGCATAACCTGATGCCAACATAGGGTCTCTACTCCCTAGTTCATGCCAATATAGGGTCTCTACTCCCTTTTTGATGCCAACATAACCTGATGCCAACATAAGGTCTCCACTCCCTAGTTGATGCCAACATAGGGTCTCCACTCCCTAGTTGATGCCAGCATAGCTTGATGCCAACATAAGGTCTCGACTCCCTAGTTGATGATTTTCCAACATAGGGTCTCCACTCCCTAGTTGATGCCAGCATAACCTAATGCCAGCATAACCGCATAACCTGATGCCAGCATAACCTGATGCCAGCATAACATGATGTCAGCATAACCTGATGCCAGCATAACCTGATGACTTTTCCAACATAGGGTCCCACTCCCTAGTTGATACCAGCATAACCTGATGATTTTCAAACATAGGGTCTCCACTCCCTAGTTGATGCCAGCATAACCTGATGATTTTCCAACATAGGGTCCCACTCCCTAGTTGATGACAAAATAACCTGATGACTTTTCCAACATAGGGTCCCACTCTCTAGTTGATACCAGCATAACCTGACGACTTTCCGACATAGGGTCCCACTCCCTAGTTGATACCATCATAACCTGATGACTTTTCCAACATAGGGTCCCACTCCCTAGTTGATGCCAGCATAACCTGATGAATTTCCAACATAGGGTCTCCACTCCCCAGTTGATGCCAACATAACCTGATGCCAACATAGGGTCTCCATTCCCTAGTTGATGCCAACATATGGTCCCCACTCCCTAGTTGATGCCAGCATAACCTGATGCCAACATAACCTGATGCCAACATAGAGTCTCCACTCCCTAGTTGATGTCGACGTAACTTGATGCCAACATAGGGTCACCACTCCCTAGTTGATGCTAGCATAACCTGATGCCAGCATAACCTGATGCTAACATAGGGTCTCCACTCCCTAGTTGATACCATACTTGGGATTTTTCAACACTTTTTAGTATGTAAATAATTTTAAGTTTAATCTACATATTTTTACCTTGATTTCATTTTTAGTAGGTTTTATTTAAGAAAATTAAAAATCATAAAAAATTATGTGTTCTTGATTTTAAATATATAGCTAGTATTTTTTATTTTTACTAATGAGTCATTTCCATGTGGCAAGATTTTCTTATTTTTTGTAACAAACTCACATGCCCATACACTCTCTTTCTTGGCCACCAATTAATCCCTATACCTACTCCTAAATAAACACACAGAAATACATACAAGAGAAACCAAAAAAAGGGAGCACCCCTAATAAACAAGACAGAAACAGCAGACACCCCTCCCTATTTTCCAAAAAGCTCTCATCCTCTTCATTATTTCCTTAGCTACACCTAAATACATACACACACTCATCTGACGAAAATAAACACACAAAGATACAATAGAGAGAGGGACGGGGAAAAAGGGTTGGACAGAACAAAGGGAAAGGAACGAGAGAAGGCGAAAACAGGGGAATCAGACGAAAAACAGAGCTAAAAAACGCAGTTATTTTGGGTGAGAAAACGCAGTTGCTTCCCTATTCTTATTCCTATCCATAAACTCATCTTCTTCCTCTAGAAAATCCATTAAAACACAGCAAAACCTCCAAAAAATAACCTCACGACTCAGCTGAAACAGTCCCAAAAATCAGCTCTAAGAATGACCCCTAAACAACCATCGAAGTAACCTTCAAGCTCCATCAAGAAGCCACCTTAAACCAGCCCCTATTTTCAGCCATAAAACTTCATGAAAGCTGTCCGAAACCAGCATTGAAATGCCTCCAAAACACCCCAAAAAACGTCTTCAAATCAGCCACCCAAACATCACCAAAACGAACCAAAATCTCAGCCAAAACAACCTTCAAAATTCAGCTGAAAATTAGCATCCAAATAGCCCCGAAACTCGGCAAAAAACGCAGCAGCTATTGCCTATCTTTATCCTCCTAAAACAGCCCAGAAATTACCCCTGAAAAGCCATAAAAATCGTCCCTATATCTCTAACCAAAACCAGCTAAAACACCTCCAAAAGTCAGCTGGTAAACATCGCAAAAACCATGTCGAACAAGGTCCGTTTGAGCTTCTGTCGAGTTCCCGTCGCTAGCGTCGATAGTTCCAATTTTGGTTCGTGTACGTACCATCGTTGTTTAACTTGAAAGAGCTATTGCTTCGAGGTTCAATTTCTCACTCATTTCTCGTTAAGTTTTGATGCTTCATGTTCATGTGTTTCTTTCAAATTATTTTGGGATTGTTCTGCCATGCCTCTTGATCTTAAGTTGGTAACNATGGACTTAGACAAGTCAGCTAGGCAAGGTGCCTCGGGCGATGGCAAGGCAGCCTTGATCGTGGGCAACGGCTAAGGCAAAGAAGGCGCATGGCACTTGACTAAGGCATGCGTGCGGATCAGTGAGACGGCTAAGTTCGTGGCTAAGACATGGTCACAAGCTTATGGGCGAGACATGGTCCAAAAGACAAGGCAAGGCAGGAAGCTAAGTGTGGGAAAAAAGCTGGAAAATCAGTGTGCAAGGCATGTGACTGAAGAAGTGTGCAAGGCATGTGCTGTGGAAGTTAAACTCATGTGTTTGGCACATGAGCAGTTGGTTCAAGTTGCTGAAGATAATGCAATTTCGTGGGAGAGTTTGAATTTGAATTCAAACTAGGTAGTTGGCTTATTTTTAGGACAGCCTTGTGCATGGCACATGTTTTGTAACTGCCCATAACTGCCCTTTGTAAATCTGCCTATGGCAGCCCTATTTATGTGTGGAATTTCGTTGGTAGAAGGCATGTGATGTTTTGTAAGCCTTTCCAACAAGTATCCTTTGTAATTCTGAGAGAATAAGAAAGGTTGGGTATTTTTACCTGTATATGTGTGTGTGCTTATGTTTTCTGAAAGTCTGGAATTTTTGCTACGTCTAAAACAGTGAGCAGAAAAAGTGAGGCTGAGTGGCTGTGTGTTGCTACTGCCGTGCAGTG
>ML377607.1:0-34209 GCA_005239525.1 Nicotiana knightiana | reverse complement strand
TTTTCCAGCATTCTTTTGCCAATTTTTGAGTACCAATTCGATCAGTATTCTAGCAATTTCTATAAAATTTTTTTGAATATATCAATTCATGTTACACCAATAATTTCAAGAAGCTTGGCATGACTGTTCCTTCTCCGGTGACTGAAAATAGATTTTTCCATCAGTGCTACAATAAGAATTCTTCCATAGCTTCAATTACCATGAACTTTCCATGTGTATGCTGAAAACCACCTAATGATGCGTTTACAGAATAAGACTCACTGTTCAATCTGTGCAATGCACCACGCAAGACACTCAAATGCAGAAACGAGTAAGCAGGCCATTTGACATGAGTAAGATTTGACTCAAACATTCTCAAGTCAAGAGGAAGAGGAAAAAACCCAAAGAAATATGAGTTAAATAGATTCCATCCAAGCAATTCGTTGGAGAGGTAGATGAATTGTTAGAAACTTTTCTGCAGAGGGGTAAAGGCTTTAGTTTTCACCTGCATCAAATGGAAAAGAAACCACTTATAGCTTCATGGTCCAAAATAATGTGCTACTTAATATTGGAAAACTATCCACTTGGCCATAGCATTTCATCTTCAATCCAAGAATCTTAAAAACTCATAATGTGCATACAGTCCAAGCATAGCTCTCTAAGTGCATACACACTCTGTGGTTTGTGTTAAAGTACTAACGCTAAATAAATAAAGCAGCTAATAAAAGAAAATTTCCAACATATACAAAGCCGTAAATCAATCACTAAACTTATTCCAGCTATCACCAACACCATCTAATAATCATCCCAAGATTCCTAGTTCCCCATAACAGAACAATAGATTGCAACAACTATAGTCCACCGGCTCAAAAAACATGAGCAATTTTACAATGATTCCCAGATGATAAAAGCTCCATGATACACTCACATCCGGAGGCTAATTCAGGGTTTGAACTTTATGATTATGAATTTTAGGATAGCGACATCAAGTGCTAGTTTATGTATATAATTTTTATACATATTTAGTGGATTTCTTAAAATATATAAAGGAGTTGGTACTAAATCTAGTGTGTTACGCCGAACCCGTATCGTAAAGCCTACATCCACCACTGCTCATTAGTCATAGAAACAGAGAAATTGTACAAGTTCAACTTTACCAAGTTAACCAAAGAAAGAAAAAGCTAAAACTAAGGGCCCGTTTGGCAATAGATTTTGCCAAAATAATTGGGTTTTATTTGGCAAATACATGTTTGGCCATAGATTTTGCCTACATTTTAGCAAAATCCGAAGAGCTGGTTTTGGGCCAAAATATTACTATTATATTTTATAAAAATTGCCCCAAACTTTTGTAATTTATAAAAGAGTCTGTCATTTATTATTTTGTAACAATGTTGTTTCGTCTGCTCGGTCATCTAATAGTGTATCATGTAGTTTATTAAAAAAATGATAATTTTATACTAAATTTATTTATGTTCAGGACTATGGTTTGCGATAATATAATGAATGTTATTGATAATGGTATTGTTGGGTGTTGGTGATAGTTTTTAGAACTTGTGGGTATAAGTTATGTTTCATATTTTTTCAAATAAAGTTGGGAAATATGTTTTGAAAACTGATGTCCAAATACATTTTCATCTTCAAACCAAATTTCAACCGAATTAAATTTTTCAAAATAAATTTGAAAATCTATGGTCAAACGCTTACTTTCTCAAAGATTTCTAACAAAAACTAAACAGAAAAGCAAAGTAGCAACACAAATTACAACTCACAACCCCACAGGGTGAAAAACAAGAGCATTTTCAAAGATAGCCAGATAACAAAAGTAGCAAAACACTAGCAATTGAGTACCTGAAATAGGGAATATGACACATAGTTCCTTCTCCATCACCCTTTTCTTCATTTTCTGCGCCTCTTTTTACAAATATAACCCAAAATTTGCATTGTTCAAGTTAGAAGCAATTTTTTGGTTTCTGTAACTGTTGCTATCGGCATGACCATCATCATCTTTTTGTATTTTTGCCACTCTACCGGAATGCAGAATTGTTTGGTTCCTCCCACAAGGTAAATACAAAAAATAGTACTATTATTCAGTACATGAATTACAATAAACAACATTCATTCCGTTAATTAAATGCACTTGCTATTTTTTGTTTGGCCTACCGTTTTAGAATAGAGTTGTGACAATTATAAGGTTACATATAAAAAATTTATATGTTATAAAACAATAAAAGAAGAAGACAGTGTATTGCATAGAAAAGTACAGAGGGAAAATTCTTATTTATTTGGATGAATTACAATGTAATAGGACCTCTCTGGGAAGGAGTGACTTAGTCATCAAGTAAAATCTCTAACATCTCTCTAAATTATAGACATTCACCTTAAATAAAACTCTATATATAATACTCCCCCTTGAATATCTATCCAACAGATAATGTGCCTCGTTAATACCTTAACTAAAATAAAATCCGATGGGAAAAAAATTTAGTGAAGGAAAAAGAGTACACATATCTAACAATAGCCTTTTGGTTGCCTCGTTAAAAACCTTGCAAGGAAAACCTAGTGAGACAAAACCTTGTAAGGGAAAAAAAGTGCAACGCGCATTAACTCCTCCTGATGAGAGAATAAATTCACTTCCTCGAGCCTTCGCATCCCAATCTTGTACACTAGCTTCTTGAAGGTTGACGTTGGCAGAGATTTTGTGAACAAATCAACCATATTATCACTTGAACGAATCTGTTGCACATTGATATCACCATTCTTTTGAAGATCATGTGTGAAAAATAATTTTGGTGAAATGTGTTTTGTCCTATCTCCTTTTATGAATCCTCCCTTCAATTGGACTATGCATATTGCATTGTCTTCATACAAAATTGTGGGCAGTTTGTCACACTTCAAAACATATTGTATCGAATAAGATGTATTATAGACCTCAATCACACACATTCTCGACTTGCTTCATGAATAGCAATTATCTCAGCATGATTAGATGAAGTAACCACAATTAGTTCCTTAGTCGATCGCCAAGATATGGCAGTGCCTCCACAGGTAAACACATAACATGTTTGAGATCGAGCCTTGTGTGGGTCAGATAAATACCCAACATCAGCATAACCGACAAGATCCGGATTGCAATTATTGTCATAAAATAAGCCCATATCAGTAGTTCATTTTAGATACCGCAATATGTGTTTGATTCCATTCAAATGTCTTCTTGTAGGAGCAGATCTATATCTTGCTAAGACATTAACTGAAAAAGTTATATTAGGCCTTGTAGTGTTAGCAAGATACATTAGTGCACCAATTGTACTAAGATATGGTACTTCGGGACCAAGAAGTTCTTCATTCTCTTCTTGAGATGGGATGGATCCTTATTCACATCAAGTGATTGAACAACCATCAGAGTACTTAATGGATGTACTCCATCCATGTAAAACTGTTTCAATACCTTTTCTATGTAGGCAGATTGATGAACAAAAATCCCATTTGCCATATGTTCAATTTGCAAATCGAGACATAATTTTGTCTTTCCAAGATATTTCATCTCGAATTCTTTCTTTAAATAATCAATTGCCTTTTGGAGTCCTATAGGAGTTCCAATAAGGTTTATGTCATCAACATATACGGCAAGTACAACAAATTCCGATGTTGTTTTCTTTATAAAAACACATGAACAAATGGTATTATTTATATAACCTTCCTTTAATAAATACTCACTAAGACGATTATACCACATACGTCTTGATTGCTTTAGACCATATAAAGATTTTTGCAATTTGATTGAAAATATTTTCCAGGACTTTGAATAATGTGCATTAAACATACTCAAGAATTTTCATGTATATATCCTTATCAAGTGAGCCATAAAGGTAGGCGGTAATCACATCCATTAAATACATGTCAAGTTTTTCATGGATAGCAAAACTAATGAGATAACGGAACATTATAGCGTCCATAACGGGTGAATATTGTAACGACCCGACTGGTCATTTTGAGATCTAGCGCGTTCTTCGGCGGTTTGAGACCATGAGCTTCACATCAGGTACTATGATTTGTACGCATGGTTGAAATTGAATTCCGGGGGTTTTGAAGTTGATTTGGAATGAGAATTCTCGTTTCGGAAGCTTTAAGTTGGAAGAATTGACTAAGATTGGAATTTTGAGTAAACGACCTCGGAATCGGGATTTGAAGGTTCTGACAGGTTCGTATGATGATTTTAGACTTGGCCTTTTGTTCGGATCGGATTTTGGATGACCCGGGAGTGTTTCAGTGTCTATTGTGGAAGTTGGCATTTTGGAAGAAATTCATAAATTTGGGTTGAAGTGCATTTCAATGTTATCGATGTATGTTTGGGATTTCGAGTTTGGGAATAGCTCTGTATTGTAATTTTGGTATTGAAGCGCGACCGGATGTAGATTTAGAGATTTGTAGGTTATTTTGGAGTCGTTTGTCAAAAGTTAGGAAATTGAAGGTTTTTGAGAAGTTGGACCGGAAGTGGACTTTTTTATATCGGGGTCCAATTTCGATTCCGGAAGTTGGACTAGGTTTTTAGTATTGAATGTGACTTGTGTGCAAAATTTGAGGTCAATCCGACGTGATTTGATAGGTTTCGACATCAAATATAGAAGTTTTAAGTTTTAAAGTTCATTGAGCTTGAATTGGGGTGCGATTCATGATTTCGATGTTGTTTGATATGATTTGAGGCCTCCAACAAGTTCATGTCATGTTTTGGGACAGGTTGGTGTGATTGGACGGAGTCCGGGGGGCCTTGGGTGTGTTTCAGGTGTGTTTCGGATCATTTTGGGCTATTTTGGATGCTGATTTACTGATATCTGGTGTTGTTCTTCGCGTTCGCGAAGAAGGAAATTTATGTTGTGCAGGTCTGACTTCAGGTCTATCGGGCTCCAATGCGGGTATCGGACATCGGGTGAGAAACCCCATATATCTATATATATATATATGCATCATGATTTATTAAATTAAGCGCATTTTACTTGGAAAATTAAAATGGGAGTACTAAATTATATAAAATCTTACATTATTTTCTTAAACATGAAGATTCTATTTCTTGGACGCTTTTTTTAGTTCTGAAATCCATTTTATAAATGTAACTTTTTCTCCAAAAACTATGATAACAATAATAAATAATACGTAAAAGGATAAAAGATATCCTTTATTATGTGAAAAGGATCACATATACCCTCCATTATACTATTGATTTACTACCGCTCTTGACGTTATAAAGTTGGTGCAAAAATACCCTTAGTCCGTTAAATCATCCACCATGTCCAACATTATCACATATGTTTGATGATATAAATGTCACGTGGCAAATGCCACTTCACCGCCCCAACCCCATTTTACCTCCCCTACCACTTCTTCCTCTCCATAATTGCATAAACCCTTAAGGATCTATAGCAAAAAAATTCCAAAAAATAAATTAGCTACCAAGATTGCGAGAAAGTCAGCTCTGACGACCGGAGGAGTGAAGAAGCCTCACCATTTCTGTCCTGGAACTGTAGCTTTAAGAGAAATTAGGAAGTACCAGAAATCAACAGAGTTGTTCATAAGGAAGCTGCCGCTTTAGAGGCTGATGAGGGAAATAACACAGGATTTCAAGACAGATTTGAGGTTCCACAGCAGTGTTGTTGCTGCCCTACAAGAGGCTGCTGAGGCTTACCTTGTTGGACTCTTTGAAGATACAAATCTTTGTGCTATTCATGCTAAGAGGGTCACTATCATGCCCAAGGACATCCAGCTTGCTAGGAGGATTCGCGGTAAAAGGGCGTAGGATGAAGCTTGTTATGGTTAATTTGTGTCCCTGATCTAGGACATTTCTTTTGTGTCTTTTAGATAAGTAAAGAAAATTGGTATTCATGTTTAGCTAATTTATTTTCTAGAATTCTTTTGTTATAGATCTTAAGGGTTTATGCAATTATGGAGAGGAAGAAGCAGTAGGAGGAGGTAAAATAGGGTTGGGGTGGTGAAGTGGCATCTACATCATCAAAGAGTCATGCCATGTGTGATAATGTTGGACATGGTGGACGATTTAACAGACTAAGGGTATTTTTGCATCAATTTTATAACGCCAGGGGCTGTAATAGACCAATAGTATAACGGAGGGTATATGTGATCCTTTTCACATAGTAAAGGAGTACCAACAAGCCCTTAATCACGATATCGAACCCTTAAATCACCTCAAACAACGTCAAAAATACGAATTACATACGGATTCAAGCCTAATGAACTTTAAAATTTCCAAATTTCACAAACGACGCCGAAACCTATCAAATCATATCCGATTGACCTCAAATTTTGCACACAAGTCATAAATGACACCACGAACTTACTCCAACTTTCGAAAATCTAATCTGACCCCGATATCAAAATGTACACTCCCGGTCAAACTTTCCAAAATTCCAACTTTCGCCATTTCAAGCCTAATTCTACTACGGACCTCCAAATCAAAATTCGGACACGCTCCAAAGTCCAGAATCACCCAACGGAGCTAACAAAACAATCAAAATACTTTTAGGGATAAATCTAGTAAAGTTTGTAATAACAATAATTAAATTAAATATATCGTGTCTTTTTGAATAGTTGTGTTCTTTTATTAATAACTAATTGCAAAGAAATTATTTACCTTTTCAGGAAAAACTTTTAAAACTTTTAGAACATAACTATTTATTTTAAAATTTTGTCGTGTCGTTAGGGTTTTTCAACATTCAATTAACATAAAGTAAAATCTAAGGAATATGTTATTGTACTCATATGATGGTTGTGTGGCAAACTGAAGTTGATAGTCATCCGTTTGTGATGGATTTCACGGAATAAATTGTCCGGAAATGATTGCACTGTGATATCTCTTGCTTGCCTATTGTTATTAAGCACCATCCGTTGTTGATATGTGTTGATCAATTTTAATAATTTGGACAATTACATATAAAATAAAGTAATTTTATCCATTATTGTTATTATGAATTTCTTAAAATATATTGACGATTTTTTAAAAATTTCTGAATTTCTTTTGTAAGTAATAACCAATCTGTCCAATGTATGCAAAAGATAATAATGTACCTTCATATGGAATAGTACAACAGGAGCCACACTTCGAAAGCGGACAATATTATTCTCTTATGAGAGTTTGTTATTGCTTTCCGAGGACATATTGTTTAAGATGACATGGTACTAACCAAGGAGGAGCTTGAAGACATTTTTTTTTTATTTTTTTTTGGGGGCACTCACGTGTATGGACAATTCCTATATGTTCTGAAGTTTAATAAAAAGTTCGTTGATCTTTTTGTTTGATAAGAGATTTAATGGTGTCACTTCTTACATTAATGAGTTGCTCTAATACACTTGTGTAATATTATTAAAAATATTGTTGTTGCTTAATTATTTTAAAAATTAAAACTTGTCGAAAAAATAGGTTTTAGGGGCGACCAAACCTTGCTAAAAAATAATGACTATATAATTTGTGGCGATCAATATTGGTACTAAACCTCATGTATTGTGGCGACAAGAGCTGCCACTAAAGGTATAGTTCCTTTCTCATATGTTATTATTCTGTTTATCTATTAAGTAGCTACAATAAGAGATTTACCAAGGGATATAGTGCATGCAGTTTTGAGTCCTTGTCGAAGTGCATGTTATGATTTATGGAAGGGTATAAGAGGTATTACAATAGTTCTGTTAGTATACTGTATTAAAAAATATATTCAGAAATAAAAGATGCAATAAAAGAAGAAATGTAGAAGAATAGAATTATTTCGAGCCCACTGAATTTACAATGTTTCTTTAAGAAACTTAATCCCCTCCTAGTACTCGAGGTTTAGGATTATTTCTTCCCAGAATAGAATGGATTACCTTCACTGGTGTAGCGGTACTTCAAGCCCCAGTGACAATGAACGTAAAGAACAGTAGTAAATCACACTGACTGCTTTCTTTTATGTTAAAACAATGCAGAAAAGAAGGAGAAATCAGAATTTTCGTAACGAAAATTTGAGGGAATGATCTGCTATTTATAACCAACAGGTTGGGTTTAAATGAAGAGGTGCAACTCTTCAGAAGGTCTGTCATGAGTATTCACGTAAAATGGTCATTACATAAATGGTTATTTATGCAAAATAAAACAGGAATTCAAAACGCGGAGGAAAATTAATCTTTCGTTACAAAAACGGATAAATTGGATTAAATAATATTACATTAATCTTTAATACTAACAAATAAATTTTGTCCAAAAAATAATCAATCAATCGATCATTTGACCGAAGCTGAAGCCGAGCCAAGTGAGCAACGACGCTTGCCTTCTTCTCGACTCTTTAAGAGCTAGAAGAAGTGCAATTGTATATATATACCCATCAAAAGTTTTTTCCTCTTCCAATATGAGACAATGTCCCTTTGTCAAGGAGGAAAAATCAAATTTTTATTTTTTCCTCCATTTCCTATTCACCCTCTTTTAAGCTTAAGAAGCTTAAACTCAACAATCCCCACATGAATGGGGAATGACTATATCACGAAAATATGCATGAAAAACCGTGTGATTTACAATCAAGGAATTGCATCTGGATAAGTAGGTTTTCCTTTGTACTTTCTGTAGTAAACTTATGTCGGATATACTCGATCAATCGGTAGATTTGATATCTTTGAACCAGTCAAACTTTGGTGTATACCTAGACAACCATAAGTCACACAATCAACCCTTAACCGTCTTTGGTTCTCATTGTTGTGTTCGTTTCAGCCATGAACACTGCATAGTTTCATAAGTGCGTAGAGAATTTGGCCTTGCAAAATTCTCCTTGAAGCCGCTAACACTTCACATTGACATAGGTTATTCCTAAATGTGTCATCCTGTAGATACACTCTCTGATATACCCCATATCAAATTAAGAAACCATTAAGAAGTCTTATTTCTTTATTCTTGGTACTGAACATTGTCTCATCACGAGAATGGACCAAAAATTTTAGTTGAAAATGTTGAACTGTCATTAATGACTTTGTTTGATCTCCTTGAACTTAGATATTGGGATCTCCAGTCCTCTAGGTAGAGTTACCGTCACAATGACTTGTCCTCGACCATAGTCTCATTCCCCTCGATGATCTTTCAACTACCTCTCTAGTTAGGCCTTTTGTAAGTAGATCTGAAACAATGTCGATTGACTTTACGTAGTCAATTGTGATGATTCCCCTAGAGAGTAGCTGCATAACGGTTTTATGTATTCGTCGTATATGAAGAGATTTACCCGTTATAAATAACGCTCCCAACCGCTCCAATTGCCGCTTGACTATCGCAATGTATGCATATTGGTGCAACGTTTTGGGCCAAAATAAAATATCTTCCAAGAAATTCCGAAGCCATTCAGCTTCTTCACCAGCTTTATCTAAGGCTATAAATCCAGCCTCCATTGTAGAGCGGGCAATGCACTTTGTTTGGACAACTTCCAAGATATAGTTCCTCCACCAATACTGAATACATATCCACTTGTGAACTTAAAATCAGTTGAACCGGTGATCCAAATGCATCACAATATCCTTCAATCACCGCCGGAAAATTACTGTAGTGCAAAGCAAAGTCTTGGGTATGTGTTAAATATCCCAAAACTCGTTTCATCCCCATCCAATGTGTCACGATCCAAAATCCATTAAAGGTCGTGATGGCACCGGACACCGCTCAAGTCGAGACCAAGAAGTTAATTAAATTCTCATTCTTAGTATTTTTGAATCATTTCTTCCTTACGTTAAACAATAAGTAATGAACTTCACCAAGTAAATAATAATGTCTTAACAAATTTTCAATACTAATTAATCCCATATACATCCCAGAACCTGGTGTCACAAGTGCATGAGCAATTTATAGGAATTTAAAATGTAATACAATAACTCCGGAATACAAATTGGACAGAAAAGAAAATACAATACTCTGAAGGAGACTCTGCTGGCTGCGGGTCATCTCGAGAGATGCAGCTCACCTAAGTCTCTGTATCAACCATGCCTCTACGCCCAGCGAGGCCATTAGACATACATGTGCCTGTGCAACAAAAATACACAATAAGTGTAGTATGAGTATGAAAACAACGCGTACCCAGTAAGTATCCAGTCTAACCTCGAAGAAGTAGTGATGAGAGGTCAACTTCGACACTTACTAGTGGTCCAATAATGTAATACCAATAATGTGAAAAATTATTGATTTTATAAGGCGACTCTAGACTCGATAATCATGAAGCAGGTAAACATTTCTTTTGTTAATACTAATTTTCAAACCTATTTCCATCCCTTTAACAATTTCCATTCCCCGCCAATGAGGCCACATCAATTATCAATAATTCCAAAAACAATAAAACAAGTCATGCGTAAGTCATGCTGAAGTCGTACGGCCCGATCCAACATAATATTTAAATTGTACACTGCAAAAGGGTCGAATGCTGTGAATCATAGATGCATCTATTTAATCTGCAGAGGCGTTCGGTCCATTCCGCAAAAGGAAAACATTTTCAAATAGTCAATCAAGAATTCATCAAGGAGAAATTTTCCAAGGAAATGGCAATCTTCTTTTAATGGTCAAGAAAATGAAGTTTAACCTTTTTAGAAATTCATTTTCCAAGTTCGATACGATTTAAGCAATTTAAATTGATAATAAGGTTACAAATATCACAAGTATAGCATGCTTTTGGGTCCTAGTCTACCCGGACTTAACAATAATAGTAGCTATGCACGGACTCTCATCACCCCGTGCGTACGTAGCCCCCAAAAATAGAAGCACATATTGAATTATTTCACCTATGGGGTTAATTCCCTCTTACAAGATTAAAAGGAGACTTACCTCGCTCCGAAGTTCCATAACCGGCTTCCAAGCCCTTCCGTTGACTCTAATTGATGCACAACGCTGCAAAACTAGCCAATAATTATGCAAACCCATTAATATATGCTCAATTACTCATTATAATCCAATTAATAACAATTTCTAACACCAATCAAAAAGTCGATAAAATCACCCTCGGGCCCACGTGTCTGGATTCCGAAATTTCTTGAAGATAAAGATTACCCATAACCGCACGAACTCAAATATATAATTTACTCTAAATCCATGCCCAATTTTGTGGCCAAAATCCAAAAATATAAATTTCTAGGTTTTACTTCCAAATCCCATAATTTCTACAATTTTCCATGTCTAAATCCATATATAATAATGTATTTAACTTAATACATGCGGGAATTACTTACCTCATAATAGATGATGAAATCCCCCTCTTTAAAGGCTCCAAAATCGCCCAACCAAAGTGAAAATGGGTGAAAAATGGTCAAATCTCATCTTTAAAATAAACACACTGCCCAGCGATACTTCGTACCTGCGGTCAATTGACTGCTTCTGCGATTCTGCAGGTGCGGATAATATGCAGCTTTTGCGGTCCGGGGCTCCCAGCCCATTTTCGCTTATGCGCCTTCTCCTCCGCAGGTGCGATCCCGCTTCTGGGGTGAGACGACTGCATTTGCCGTCCCAGCACACTCCAGCCAAAATCGCATCTGCGAACCTCATGGCCGCTTCTACGGCACCTGCGGCCAAAACCTCGCAAGTGCGGTTACACCAGATGAGGCCCCCGAGGCATTGTCCAATCACACCAACAAGTTCTAAAATGTAATACAAACCTGCTCGAGGCCTCAAATCACATCAAACAACGCTAATACCATGAATCGCACTCCAATTCAAGCTTTATGAACTTTATAACTTCAAACTTCCTCATTCGATGCCGAAACCTATCAAATCACGCCCGATTGAACTCAAATTTTGCACACAAGTCACATTTGACATTACAGACCTACTCTAACTTCCGAAATTGGATTCTGACCCCAATATCAAAAAGTCCATTTCCGATCCAATTTCTCAAAAACCTTCAAATTTCTAACTTCCACCAAACGACTCCAAAATGACCTACGGACCTCCAAATCCACTTCCGGACGTGCTCCCAATAACAGAATCACCGTATGGAGCTATTCCCAAACTCAGAATCCCAAATAGACATCGATAATATTGAAATGCACTTTAACCCAAATTTATGAAATTCTTCTAGAAATGTTGACTTCCATAAGAGGCGCCGAAACATTCCCGAGTCATCCAAACCCGATCCAGATGTACGCCCAAGTCCAAAATCATCATACGAACCTTCTAGAACCTTCAGATCCCAATTCTGAGGTTTTTTACTCAAAAATCCAACCTAAGTCAATTCTTCCAACTTAAAGCTTCCGAAATGAGAATTCTATTTGCAAATCAACTCCAAAACTCACGGAATTCAATTCCGACCATGCGTACAAGTCATAATGCCTGAAGTGAAGATGTCCGTGACCTCAAACTGTCGAACGACGTACTAAAGCTCAAAACGACCGGTCGGATCGTTACACAATGAGATTGAACTGTATTACTCGTGTATCGACTCAATTTACTTATAACACAAGTTATATCTGGTCGAGTAAAATTCATGATATACATTAAACATCCAAGCACACAAGCATAATCCAATTGTGATATGCTTTGGCATTTGTTCTTCGCAAGTGCAAGATTCACATCAATTAGAGTCTTTGCAACTTTAAAATCTAAGTACTTGAATTCTTCAAGTACTGTTTTAATGTAATGAGAATGCGACAACGCTAGACATTGAGGAGTCTTATGGATATTAATAACCAAAATTAAATCGGCAACTCCCAAGTCTTTCATATCAAACTTGCTAGTTAGCATACGCTTGGTCGTATTTATGTTGGCAATGTCATTACTCATTATCAGTATCTCATCCACATATAAGCAAACAATGACTATGTGATTTGTAATATTTTTAATGTACACACATTTATCACATTCATTTATCTTGAAACCATTTGACAACATTATTTGGTCAAATTTCGCATGCCATTGTTTGGGTGCTTGTTTTAGTCCGTAAAGCGACTAACAAGTCTACATACCTTTTTTTTTTACCTGGAACCAAAAACCCTTCAGGTTATTCCACGTAAATTTCTTCCTCCAAGTCTCTATTTAAGAAGGTCGTTTTAACATCCATTTGATGAATTTCAAGACCATATACCGCAGCTAATGCTACTAACATTCGTATGGACGTAATTCTTGTAACTGGAGAGTATGTATCAAAATAGTCAAGACATTCTCGTTGTCTATATCATTTGACCACAAGTTTTGCCTTATATTTGGCAATAATACCATCATATTTAATTTTCCTCTTAAAAATCCATTTAGAACCTAATGGTTTATTGCCTGCAAGAAGATCAACCAATTCCCATGTATGATTGTTTAATATGGATTCTATTCACTATTGACTTCCTCTTTCCAAAATAATGATTCGGAAAAAGACATAGCTTCTTTAAATGTTCGAGGCTCATTTTCTAATAAGAAAGCCACAAAATCTGGTCCAAATGAAGTAGACGTTTTTTGACGTTTTCTATGCCTTGGATCCTCCTGATTATATTTACTTTATTTAGTTTCTTCCCGAGGTCACTTAGATCCTTCACTAATGGACACACATTTCTTTTTATACAGATATATATTTTCAAAAAATTTAGCGTTATCTGATTCTATAACAGTATTAATTATGAATGTCGGGCTTTTCTAATTTATGAAACAGAAATTGATATGCTTTACTATTGGTCGCATATCTTATGAAAACACAATCAACGATTTTCGGTCCTATTTTTACCCTTTTGGTTTAGGAACTTTCACTTTTGGCAAACATTCCCACACTTTAAAATAATTCAAGTTGGGCTTCCTTCCTTTCCATTTTTCATATGGAATGGATTGCATATTTCTATGGGGTACTTGATTTAGTATCCAGTTAGCCGTAAGAATGGCTTCCCCCCACAAGTTCTGTGGTAAACCAGAACTTATCAACAATGTGTTCATCATTTCCTTTAATGAACGATTCTTTCTTTCCACAATCCCATTGGATTGGGGCGTGTAAGAGGCCATTGTTTGATAAATAGTTCCATATTCTAAACATATCTCTTCAAAAGGAGATTCAAATTCACCACCCCTATCACTTTTTGATTTTCTTGTTAAGTTGCGTTTCAACTTCAATTTTGTATCTTGAATGCATCTATTTCTTCATCTTTACTATTAAGTAAGTAAACATAGCAATATCGAATATTGTCGTCAATAAATGTTATGAAATACTTCTTTCCACCGCGAGATGGTATTGACTTCATGTCGCAAATAACTGTGTGAATTAAGTCAAACGATTTGAATTCTTTTCAACTGACTTATAAGGATGTTTAACATACTTAGATTCCACACATATTTGACATTTAACTTAGGAAATACTTCCAAATTAATAATTTTTCGCGAGGTTTTATACTTGACATGTCCCAATCGTATATGCCATAAATCATTTGGCTCAAGTAAGTAAGAAGAGGCTGAAATTTTATTATTGTCAACAACCATTACATTCAGCTTAAAAAGGCCCTCAGTAAGGTAAATTTTTCCTAAGTACATCTTGTTCTTACTTATTACAACTTTGTCTGAAACAAAAACACACTTAAATCCATTTTTGACAAGAAGTGAAATAGAAACTAAGTTCTTCCGTATTTCAGGAACATGACAAACGATGTTCAGAATCACCACCTTGCCAGAGGTCATTGTGATGACCCAAAAAGTCATCTCTCATGTTATAAGTAAAAACTGTGTTCTGAGGCCTTGAAAACCTCCTTTTAGCTCACCTTGTTTTGCATGCACAGTCCGGGTGTATATCCGAAAAGCTTTTATATGCAAAACTGAGAAAAATGCTAATTTTACCTTTAAAATTGAATTTAAGTTGACTTCGGTCAATATTTTGGGTAAACGGACCCGGACCTATGATTTGATAGTGGTGGATATTCTGTAGGAAAATATGGGACTTGGGCGTATGCCCGGAATTGAATTCCGAGGTATCAATCCTGAGAAATGAATTTTTGAAAGAAATTATTTTACTGACATTATAAGAGTTTTTGGAAATTTGATTATATTTGAAATTGATGGTGTCGGGCCCGTATTTTGGTTCCAGAGCCCGGTACAAGTTTAATATAGTGTTTGAGTGATGCCTGTAAAATTTTGTAAGAAACGAAAGTCATATGACGTGATTCGGACCCGTAATTGTGAAATTTAAAACTTTCAAAGTTCTTGAGATTTTCCTTTGATTTTTATGCTAAATTCGTTGTTTAATATGTTATTTTGGCGATTTGATCGCACGAGTAAGTCCTTAGGATGTTTTTAAGGTTGTGTACATGTTTGGTTTGGAGCCCCGAGGGCTCAGGTGAGTTCCGGGTAGGTTTCGGGGTGTTTAGAATTGGAAAATCTCTGCTGGTGCACCAGTTTTGTTGTGCCCGCACCTGCGAGCCCTTTTCCGCATGTGCGAGCGGAGCCCGCAGGTGCGACCCTTTCCTCAGGTGCGGTATTTGGTTTCGCAGGTGCTCATCCACAGATGCGGATGGCTTCCCATAGGTGCGGCCCCCAGTGGGCCTGTTCATTTCTGCATGTGCGACCCAAGCACCGCAGGTGCGATTGTCGGGCAGTGAAGTTTTTAAAAACAAACCTCCAGCCGTTTTATTTTAAATTCTCACAAAACTAGAAGACTTAGGGCGATTTTCTCAAGAGATTTTCTTCCCAAATCATAGGTAAGTGTCCATTAACTAATTTTTTTTCAAATTTCTAATGTTTTTCATCAGCTTTCATAAAACATTCTAGGGTTTTAATGGTAGAAAATTGGGGATTTGGGTAGAGTTAGGGATTTTTGTATAATTGGAATTTAGACCTCGTTTTGGGGTTGGATTCCAAAACTAATTACATATCAGGGCTCGTGGGCAAATGGGTGATCGAGTTTTGCTCCGAACCTCGTGTTTTGACCAAGCAGGCCCGGGGTCGATTTTTGACTTTTTGGGAAGAATGATAGAAAACTCATAATTAAGCATTGGAGTTGAATTATTTAGCACTTATTGATATTATTATGCTAATTGTGTTTAGATAAAATTGAATCGGAGGCAAATTCTAAAGGGAAAGCGGTAATTAAGGCTTGAGTTTGGTCGTGGAATTCGAGGTAAGTGTTTGGCTTAACCTTAGCTTGAGGGAATAGGTATGGTGTCTTATTTGCTACGTGTTAATTTTCCGGGGTGATATTGATTCTACGGTTGGATCCCTTGTTGGGACGTTATGGCTTTTATTATTATTGTACTGTTGATTTTCCTTGCCGGATTGTTGTTATTGATTTGTTTGGGTGAGGAAGAGTGTTAAAGCACGAAGGGTGATGTCGTGCTGTTTTATTTGATTTATGGTGAGGATGAGTGTAAAAGCACGAAGGGTGATGCCGTGTATGATATTGTGAGGATGAGCGTAAAAGCATGAAGGGTGATGTCGTGCCATATTATGAACTTAAAAGCACGAATGGTGATGTCATGCTATTTCTATTGAATTATGGTGAGGATGAGAGTAAAATCACGAAGGGTGATGTCGTGCATTCTATTTATTGTTTGGTGTGGATGAGAGTAAAAGCACGAAGGGTGATGTCGTGCACTTGTTTTCTTTGTATTACTATTTCTGTAATTTAAGTTGATATTTGATTTGTTGCTTTACCTCGTTATTCCTATTAATTGATATTCTCTCCCCTCGGCATGTTTTCCCATTCCTTATTTGGTATCTAGTTGCTTATTTCTTGTTATTATTATTGTTTTGCTTCGTACATGATTAAATTGCACAGTTTTATTTGGTTGTCGTGTCCTATCCTCGTCACTACTTCGCCGAGGTTAGGCTCGACACTTACTCAGTACATGGGGTAGGTTGTACTGATGCTACACTATGCACTTTTGTGCAGATCCCGGTACAGGACCCTACTGACCTTAGAGTGAGAAGGTTTCCTTCAATCCATTGGAGATTCCGAGGTAGTCCTGCAGGCGTCTGCAGGCCTTGGCGTCCCCTCCTACTTTATTTCCATTATGCTCTTATTTATTCTAAGAAATATATATTTATCTTTGTTCAGACCCTTTTTTGTAGAATTCATAGACAATCCGTGAAGTTGTGACACCAAATTCCTGGTTTAGTATTATGAATTTCGTAATGGTATTTAATCAAGTTGTTAGACTTTGTTTCTCTTTCGTACTTTTTTTTCGCTGATTTTGTATATCACCTGTTAGCTGTTAATAATAAAGGAATAAGGTAAATATTCATTAAGTTCGCTTGCCTAGCGGGGTTCAATGGTAGGTGCCATCACGGTCCCGACTGTGGGAAATTCGGGTCGTGACAAGTTGGTATCAGAGCACTAGGATGCTTAGGTCTCACAATTCACGGACAAGCTTAGTAGAGTCTGAGGGATCAGTACGGAGATGTCTGTGCTTATCCCCCAGAGGCTACAGAGTTTAGGAATGACTTCACATATATTCTTCTCTGTCGTGCGATTTGATTTCTCAAACTAATTGAATTTCTACTCTATTATCTCGCAGATGGAGAGAACACGTGCTTCTTCATGCACTGATTAGCAGCCTGAGTCCCCAGTTGCAGCTCCTAGAGGGGCCGAGGACGAGGACGAGGCCGTGCTAGAGGCCCAGGCAGGGGCATAGCTCAGCCTAGAGCAGCAGCCCCAGTGGCGAAGCCTCAGGTAGAGTTTGCTGATGAGGTTCCTGCCCAGACAGTCCCGGTTGGACCAGCTCAGGTTCCCGAGGGTTTCATTGCCACCGCAGTACTCCAGGATGCTCTGGTCCGTCTAGTGGGTCTCATGGAGAGCATTTCTCAAGTAGTTTTACTTCCTACAGCACCGACTGTCTCTCAGGCTGGGGGAGGAGCCCAGACTCCCGCTACTCGCACTCCGGAGCAGTTGACTTCTCAGTTCCAGACTCCAGCACCTCAGACAGCTGTGGTAGTTCAGCCGGGTATTGTGGCTCAGACCGGTGATGGAGAAGTTATGTCTGTTGATGCTTTGTGGAGGTTGGACCGGTTCACCAGGTTGTTTACTACTACTTATAGCGGTACATCTTCAGAGGATCCCAAGGACTACTTGGATAGCTGCCACGAGGTTCTACGGAACATGGGGATAGTGGAGACCAATGGGGTCGACTTTGGTACTTTTCGTCTGTCAGGTCCCGCCAAGACCTGGTGGAGAGATTATTGTTTGGCTAGACCAGCGGGATCACCGCCTTTGACTTGGGCCCAGTTCTTCGATTTGTTTCTGGAAAAGTTTCTCCTTATCACTCAGAGAGAGGATTATAGGAGGAAGTTTGGGTGTCTCCAGTAGGGTTCTATGCCGTCACTCAGTATGAGACCAGATTCATTACCTTAGCTCGTCATGCTATTATGATACTTCGCACAGACCGAGAGATGGTGAGGAGATTTATTGAGGGACTAGCTCAGCCGATCAGATTGCAGATGGCAAAGGAGACATGGAGTGCTATTTCCTTCCAGGATGCATACAATGTGGCCAAACGAGTTGAGATGGTTCTATCACAGGGGAGTGGTCAGGGGTCTGACAAGCGGCCCCTTTATTTTGGCAGGTTCAGTGGTGCCTCATCTGGAGGCAGGGATTCTTTTGGTAGGGGCCATTCTCCTAGGCCGTTTCATTTAGCACTTCAGGTTTATCGCAGTGCTCCAGGTGGCTGTGGTTCTCATATGCAGTATTCTGATCAGTTGCCCTACAGTGCACCATCAGCTCCTATCAGTGCACCACAACTCCAGAGTTTTCAGGGTGGTTACTCAGGTCGTCAGGGTCAGTTTCAGGGCCAGCAGTTTCAGCTGTCGAGATCTTGTTATACTTGCGATTGTCCGAGGCACATTGCTAGATTTTGCCCTCGAGCCTCGAGCATTTCTCAGCACCAGGGTTCTCATGCTATGGTTCCCGCACCAGGTGTTCCACCACCCGCTCAGCCAGCCAGAGGTGGGGGTCGAGGTGTTAGAGGTGAAGGTCAGGCAGTTAGAGGTGGAGGCCAGGCTACTAGAGGTAGAGGTCAGCCAGCTGGAGGCCGTCCCAGGGATGTAATTCATATTGGTGGGGCTCAGCCCTGATGTTATGCTATTCCAGCTAAACCTGAGGCTGAGGCCTCCGATGCGGTTATCACAGGTATGGTTTTAGTTTGCATCAGGGATGCTTCAGTTTTATTTGATCCAGGGTCCACATATTCCTATGTGTCATCTTATTTTGCTCCTTATTTGGTTATGCCTCGTGATTCTCTGAGTACTCTTGTATATGTTTCTACACTTGTGGGTGATTCTATTGTGGTAGATCGTGTCTGCCATTCATGTGTAGTGGTTATTGGTGCTCTTGAGACCAGTGTAGATCTTTTACTCCTTGATATGGTAGATTTTGATGTCATTTTGAGGATGGATTGGTTGTCGCCTTATCATGCCATATTGGACTGTCATGCCAAGACCGTGACCTTAACATTTCCGAGGTTGCCTCAACTGGAGTGGAGAGGGACTCCTGGTCATTCTTCCAGCAGGGTTATCTCATATATTAAGGCTCGGCGTATGGTCGAGAAGGGGTGTTTGGCCTATTTGGCCTATGTTCGTGATTCTAGTGCCGAGGTTCCTTCTATGGAGTCTGCGCCCATTGTCCATGAGTTTCCAGAGGTGTTTCCTGCAGACCTGCCGGGTATGCCACCTGACAGGGATATTGACTTTTGCATTGATTTGGGTCCAGGCACTCAACCCATTTCTATTCTGCCATATTGTATGGACCCACCGGAGTTCAAGGAGTTGAAAGAACAGTTGCAGGACTTGCTTTATAAAGGCTTTATTAGGCCTAGTATCTCTCTTTGGGTGCGCTGGTGTTGTTTGTCAAGAAGAAGTATGGGTCGATGAGGATGTGCATAGACTATCGGCAGTTGAACAAGGTTACCATCAAGAATAAGTATCTCTTGCCGAGGATTGATGACTTGTTTGATCAGATTCAAGGTGCCAAGGTATTTTCGAAGATTGATTTGAGATCTGGCTACCATCAGTTGAGGATTAGGGCATCCGATGTTCCTAAGACAACTTTTTGCACTCGATACAAGCATTATGAGTTATTAGTGATGTCATTCGGGTTGACAAATGCCCCAGCAACTTTCATGGACTTGATGAACCGATGTTCAGGCCTTACTTGGATTCTTTCGTGATTGTCTTCATTGATGATATCCTGATTTATTCCCGCATGCGGGAGGAGCATGAGCAGCACCTTCTATTCATTCTCCAGACTCTGAAGGACAGTCAGTTGTATGCTAAGTTTTCGAAATGTGAGTTTTGGTTGAGTTCAGTTGCATTCTTGGGTCATGTTGTATCAGCAGAGGGTATCCAGGTGGATCCCAAGAAGATTTCAGCGGTCAAGGATTGGCCTAGACCCACATCAGCTATAGAGATCCGGAGTTTCTTGGGTTTGGCGGGCTATTACCGTCGGTTTGTGGAGGGTTTTTCGTCTATTGCAGCCCCGATGACCAGGTTAACTCAGAAGGGTGCTCAGTTCAGGTGGCCATAGGAGTGTGAGGCGAGCTTCTAGAAGCTCAAGACAGCTTTGACTACGGCTCCAGTGTTGGTTTTGCCCACCGGTTCAGGGCCATATACTGTGAATTGTGATGCATCTCGGATTGGACTTGGTGCAGTGTTGATACAGGATGGCAAGGTCATTGCATATGTTTCGCATTAGTTGAAGATCCATGAGAAGAATTATCCAGTTCATGACTTAGAGTTAACAACCATTGTCCACGCGCTGAAGATTTGGAGGCATTATCTGTATGGCGTGTCATGTGAGGTGTTCATGGATCACAAGAGTTTGCAATATTTGTTCAAGTAGAAAGAGTTGAATTTGATGCAGAGAAGATGGTTGGAGCTGTTGAAAGACTATGACATCACCATCTTATATCATCCCGGGAAGGCCAATGTGGTGGCCGATGCTATTAGTAGGAAGTCAGCCAGTATGGGTAGTCTTGCATATATTCTGGTCGGGGAGAGAACGTTTGCTTTGGATGTTCAGGATTTAGCCAATCGGTTCATGAGATTGGATATTTTCGAGCCCGACTGTGTTCTAGCTTATACAGTTGCTCATTCTTCATTATTTAATCATATTCGAGATCGCCAGTATGATGATTCTCATTTGTGTGTCCATAGGGACACGGTGCGGCACGGTGGTTCCAAGCAGGTTACAGTTGGTGATGATGGGGTTTTACGGATGCAGGATCGTATTTGTGTGCCCAATGTGGATGGACTTCGTGAGTTGGTTTTAGAGGAGGCCCATAGTTCCCGGTACTCCATTAATCCGGGCGCCGCAAAGATGTATCAGGATTTGCGGCAGCATTATTGGTGGAGGAGGATGAAGAAGGATATTGTGGCATATTTAGCTCGATGCTTGAATTGTCAGCAGGTAAAGTACGAGCATCAGAGACCTGGTGGTTTATTGCAGCAGATTGAGATTCCTGAGTGGAAGTGCGAGCGTATCACCATGGATTTCGTTGTTGGACTTCTACGGACTCAAAGGAAGTTCGATGTAGTATGGGTTATTGTAGATAGACTGACCAAGTCAGCACACTTCATCCCTGTGGCAGTTTCATATTCTTCGGAGAGATTGTCAGATATCTACATTAGGGAGATTGTTCGTCTTCATGGTGTGCCCGTGTCTATTATTTCTGATCGCGGTACGCAGTTTACCTCGCATTTCTGGAGGGCAGTTCAGTGTGAGTTGGGCACAAGGGTTGAGTTGAACACAACATTCATCCTCCGACGGAAGGACAGTCCGAGCGTACTATTCATATTTTGGAGGATATGCTACGAGCCTGTGTCATTGACTTTGGAGGTTCTTGGGATCAGTTCTTGCCATTAGCTGAGTTTTCCTACAACAACAGCTATCAGTCAAGCATTCAGATGGCTCCCTATGAGGCATTATATGGTAGGGGGTGTCAGTCGCCGGTAGGGTGGTTTGAGCCGGAAGAGGCTCGATTGTTGGGTTAGACTTAGTACAGGATGCCTTGGATAAGGTTAAGATCATTCAGGATAGACTTCGTACATCACAGTCTAGGCAGAAGAGTTACGCCGACCGCCGAGTTCGTGATGTGGCATTCATGGTAGGAGAGCGGGTGTTGCTTCGGGTGTCGCCCTAGGTACATTGGCCCGTTTGAGATCCTTGATAGAGTGGGAGAGGTGGATTACATACTTGTGTTGCCACCAAATTTATCAGCTATGCATCCAGTGTTTCATGTGTCTATGCTTCGGAAGTATCACGGTGATCAAGCCCATGTGTTGGACTTCAGCAGTGTCCAGTTGGACAAGGATTTGAAATATGAGGAGGAGTCAGTAGCCATATTAGATCGGCAGGTTTATCAGTTGAGATAGAAGAGTTATCCTTCGGTTCGTGTTAAGTGGAGAGGTCAGCCTGCCGAGGCAGCTACCTGGGAGTCCGAGTCCGATATGCGGAGTCGGTATCCCCATCTTTTCCCCGATTCAGGTACTTTTCTATGTTCGTTCGAGGACGAACGTTTGTTTTATTGGTGGAGAATATGATGGCCCAAGATGTCATCTCTCATGTTATAAGTCAAAACTGTGTTCTGAGGCCTTGAAAACCTCCTTTTAGCTCACCTCATTTTACGTGCGCAGTCCGGGCGTATATTCAGGAAGCTTTTATATGAAAAAATGAGAAAATTGTTAATTTTGCCTTTAAACTTGAATTTAAGTTGACTTCGGTCAATATTTTGGGTAAACGGACCCAGACCCGTGATTTGACGATCCCGGAGGGTCCGTAGGAAAATATGGGACTTGGGCGTATGCCCAGAATTTAATTCTGATGTCCCAAGCCCGAGAAATGAATTTTGAAAGAAACTGTTTTCCTGAAATCTTAAGAGTTTTTAGAAATTTTATTATATTTGAAATTGATGGTATCGGGCCCATATTTTTGTTCTGGATCCCGGTACAGGTTTAATATAGTGTTTGAGTGATGCCTGTAAAATTTGGTAAGAAACGGAGGTCATATGACATGATTCGGACCTGTAGTTGTGAAATTTGAAACTTTGAAAGTTCTTAAGATTTTCCTTTGATTTTGTTGCTAAATTCAATGTTTAAAATGTTAC
The DNA here is from genome assembly GCA_005239525.1 of Nicotiana knightiana. Lineage (NCBI taxonomy): Eukaryota > Viridiplantae > Streptophyta > Magnoliopsida > Solanales > Solanaceae > Nicotiana > Nicotiana knightiana. The sequence goes on along the minus strand of ML377607.1, from coordinate 11,202 downwards.
TTTGGCGATTTGATCGCACGAGTAAGTCTGTAGGATATTTTTAAGGTTGTGTACATGTTTGGTTTGGAACCCCGAGGGCTCGGGTGAGTTTTAGGTAGGTTTTGGGGTGTTTAGAATTGGAAAATCTCTGTTGGTGCACCAGTTCTGGTGTGCCCGCACCTGCGAGCCCTTTTCCGCAGGTGCGACCCTTTCCGCAGGTGCGGTATTTGGTTTCGCAGGTGCTCATTCGCAGATGCGGACAGTTTCCCGCAGGTGTGGCCCCTAGTGGGCCTGTTCATTTCCGCAAGTGCGACCAGTTTTCCGCACCTGCGAGAGCGCAGGTGCGAGGGTCGGGCTGTGAAGTTTTTAAAAAAAAGCTCGAGCCGTTTTCTTTTCAATTCTCACAAAAATAGAAGACTTAGGGAGATTTTCTCAAGATATTTTCTTCCCAGATCATAGGTAAGTGTCCATTAACTAATTTGTTTCAACTTTCTAATGTTTTTCATCTACTTTCATAAAACATTCTAGGGTTTTAATGGTAGAAAATTGGGGATTTGGGTAGAGTTAGAGCTTTTTGTATAATTGGAATTTAGACATCATTTTGAGGTCGGATTCTGAAACTAATTACATATCCGGGCTCATGGGAGAATGGGTGATCGGGTTTTGATATGAACCTCGTGTTTTGACCAAGCGGGCCCGGGGTCGATTTTTGACTTTTTGGGAAGAATGATAGAAAACTCATAATTAAGCATTGGGGTTGAATTATTTAGCACTTATTGATATTATTAAGCTAATTATGTGTAGATACAATTGAACCAGAGATGAATTCTAAAGGGAAAGCGGTAATTGAGGCTTGAGTTTGGTCGTGGAATTCGAGGTAAGTGTTTGGCTTAACCTTAGCTTGAGGGAATAGCAACGTATAGGTATGGCGACGAGTATCTATACGTTGGAGTCAAGCATGCTCGTGAGTCGAATATTGTGATTTATGTGATTTTTCATCAAACATTACTTGAGTTTAATTTGATAATTATCCATATTGGTGGTATTTCTTTGGTATTGATCATTGTTGAGTATTGGTTCAAGTTAAGAATTATTATGTGAAGTTAAGTAACTAATGGAGATTGGTTATAGTTGTTTCCCTTGCCGGGGTGATATTGATTCTACTGTTGGCTCCCTTACTGGGACGTTATGGCTTTTATTATTATTTTACTGTTGATTTTCCTTGCCGTATTGTTGTTATTGATTTGTTTGGGTGAGGAAGAGTGTTAAAGCACGAAGGGTGATGTCGTGCCGTTTTATTTGATTTATGGTGAGGATGAGTGTTAAAGCACGAAGGGTGATACGTGTATGATATTGTGAGGATGAGCGTAAAAGCACGAAGGGTGATGCCGTTCCATATTATGAACTTAAAAGCATGATGAGTGATGTCGTGCCATTTCTATTGAATTATGGTGAGGATGAGAGTAAAAGCACGAAGGGTGATGTCGTGCATTCTATTTATTGTTTGGTGTGGATGAGAGTAAAAGCACGAAGGGTGATGTCGTGCACTTGTTTTCTTTGTGTTACTATTTTTGTAATTTAAGTTGATATTTGATTTGTTGCTTTACCTCGTTATTCCTATTAATTGATATTCTCTCCCCTCGGCATGTTTTCCCCTTCCTTATTTGGTATCTAGTTGCTTATTTATTGTCATTATTATTGTTTTTTTCCGTACATTATTATACTTTACAAGTTTATTTGGTTGTCGTGTCCTAGCCTCGTTACTACTTCACCGAGGTTAGGCTCGACACTTACTTAGTACATGGGGTCGGTTTTATTGATACTACACTCTGCATTTTGGTGCAGATCCCAGCACAGGACCTTACTGACCTTAGAGTGAGGAGGCTTCCTTCAGTCCATTAGAGATTCCGAGGTAGTCTTGCAGGCGTCCGCATGCCTTGGCGTCCCCTCCTACTTTATTTCCATTCTGCTCTTATTTATTCTGAGACATATGTATTTATTTTTGTTCAGACCCTTTTTTGTAGAATTCATAGACAGTCCGTGAAGTTGTGACACCAAATTATGGGTTTAGTATTATGAATTTCGTAATGGTGTTTAATCAAGTTGTTAGACTTTGTTTCTCTTTCGCACTTTTATTTCCGCTGATTTTGTATATCACCTATTACCTGTTAATAATAAAGGAATAAGTTGAATATTCATTACGTTGGCTTGCCTAGCGGGTTCAACGTTAGGCTCCATCACGGTCCCGACGGTGGGAAATTCGGGTCGTGACAACTTCAAGAATATCTTTCCATAACCTTCAATTTTGGCCTTTGCGGATTTTCCATAAAATGGTCTCGTCGGGTCCATCGAGAGCATATGAAGAAAATGCTTCTTTAACAGCACAAACATGGTGGGTGGCACCAGAATCAATCCACCACTCCTTAGGATTTCCCACTAAGTTGCATTCAGACAACATAGCACACTGCCATCAATATCATCATTTGTTTCAACCATATTTGCTTGACCCTTTTCTTCTCTTTCTTTGGAGCACGACATTCTGCAACTTTGTGTCCAATCTTTCCACAGTTAAGACGGTTTCCCTTGAATTTCTTCTTGCTGGGGTAATTGTTTGGTCCATAAGACTTCTTCCGCTTCTTTGGATTAATTGGAGCAGTGTCAACAATTTTTGCTCCCATAATTTTTGAATTCTCACGTGTCTTCTTTTCTGCAACTTTATTGTCCTCTTCGATCCTCAATCGAATGATGATATCTTCAAGTTTCATTTCCTTGCGCTTGTATTTCAAGTAGTTCTTAAAGTCCCTCCATAAAGGAGGTAACTGTTGAATAATCACTGCAACTTGAAATGCCTCACTGATGATGAAACCTTCAATTAAAAATTCATAATTAGTAACAAAATTAATACTTTCAACAAAAGCATTAATTCAGATTATACCTTCAGCAAGGAAATCATGAATATAAATTACAGCTCTTAAACTTGGGTAATGACATGCTTGTTGTCTACCCAAAAACTTGGCTGCAACAAACTTCTTCAAACCGGCATCTTCGATTATATACTTCTTTTCCAACACATCCCATAGTTCTTTAGAAGTTTCTGCATTCTATAGACATTGTAAAAATAATCCTCTAGTCCGCTAAGAATGTAATTCTTGCACAAGAAATCTGAGTGCTTCCAAGCCTCAGTCACAATGAAACGTTCATTATCCGGAGTTGATTCCCGCAGAAACGGAACGTCCTCTTTGATGAACTTCTATAGACTCAAAGTAGCCAAATAGAAGAACATCTTCTGTTGCCAACGTTTGAAATCAATCCTGAAATTTTTTTTCAGGCTTTTCCGCCGGAGCCGGTGGTGGCACAGAAAAACTGGAAGTAGCAACATTGCTCGTAGAGCAAACTATAGGGGTTATTGTTTCTGTCATTTCTGTTAACAACAAAACATAAACAAAATTAATTAACGGTGAAGTATTTAAAATCTTCAAACCGAATAACTTTAACAGAAACCGATTAAATACGACGGTGAAGATTTTATTTCTTCAAATCGAATACAGAACGAGTAGAAAATTACAAAGATTTTAATCTCGTAATGTCAACCAAGGAGTAGAAAATCCGAACATTTTAGTCTCCATATTGAGAGTAGAAATCACTAGGATTTAGTCTCCCACAACCTGAATATAATATGAATACAGAAAAAATATTAAGTTCCTTAAGATTGTTAGTATACTGTATTCAAAAATATATTCAGAAATAAAGATGCAATAAAAGCAGAAATGCAGAAGAACAGAATTATTCTGAACCCACTGAATTCACAGTATTTCCTTAAGGAACTTAATCCCCTCCTGGTACCCGAGGTTTAGGATTATTTACTTCCAGGATAGAACGGATTACCCTCACTGGTGTAGCGGTACTTCAAACCCCAGTGACAACGAACACAAAGAACAGTAGTAAATCACACTTACTGCTTACTGTCAAATAATGCAAAAAGAAGGGAGAAATCAGAATTTTCGTAGGGAAAATTTGAGGGAATGGTCTACTATTTATAGCCAACAGGTTGAATTTAAATGAAGAGGTGCCACTCTTTAGAAGGTATTTCATGACTGTTCACGTAAAAAGGCCATTACATAAATGGCTATTTATGCAAAATAAAACGGGAATTCAAAACGCAGAGAAAAATTAATTTTTCGTTACAAAATAGCTAATTTGGATTAAATAATGTAATGCTAATCTTTAATATTAATAAATAAATTTGGTCCGAAGTCGAGCGAGCGACGACGCGAAACTTGCCTTCTTCTCAATTTTTTAAGAGGTAGAAGAAGTGCAATTGTATATATATACCCATCAAAATTCTTTTCCTTCTCTTTGTCAAGGAGGGACAATCAAAATTTTATTTTTCCTTCCATTTCACAATTCATCCTCTTTTAAGCTCTAAGAAACTTAAACCCAACAAGTTCATTTCCATGGATTCTAAAATTTCGATTTATATATATGATACGGTTTTGTTGATTCTATTGTCTTGCCTGGTAGTTCAGTTGCTTTGCAATAACTGAGCGTACGTGTGAAGTTTATGTATTCTTTCTTCTTTTTTTTTGGTTTCCTACCCGGTGTTCGGTATCCACATTGAAGTCCGACTATATTTGGATTCGCACCGCGTAGGGTCCCATTCGGGGGGAAGCGCTCCCTACCAAGAATTTTTTCATACCCAGGACTCGAACCGGAGACCTCTGGTTAAGGGAAGAGCAGTCCCATCCACTACACCACATCCTTTGATGGTTATGTATTCTTTCTTGAGTAGACTTCTTAAGGTGTGAATGAGAAAATGTACCTTTTGCATTGTTTATAAGATTTGGAGGTTTGACCTTAATTTTTTATGCACCAAAAATTATGAAATATATCTCCTCTCCTCTTCTCTTCTCTTCTCTTCTCTTCTCTTCTTGTTTTTCCAAAATAAAAGTAAGTGTCAAGTGTGATCTGCTTTGTCATTTGAGTTCGCCGAAATTCTATAAAAACTTTGAAGTGTCGCTATTACATAATAGTTTATTTCTTTTTTTTTCCTGGGATAAATTAATCCATAATCTTGGGCAGAGGCAGAGCAAGAATCTGAAGTTTCTGGGTTCAAGATTTTAGCTCGTTTAAGTTATTGAGTTCTAAATTAATAATTTGAACAAATTAAATGAATTTCTTAAGACAAATATAGAGTTTGGACCGAAGTTACTAGATTCAGCCTCGTCTCTAGCTCCGCCCCTGATCTTGGGCGACAATGAGGAATTTAAATTCCGTAAGGACATACAATAAGCTCTGTGGGCTTGGAACTATTTAACATTTCTGTTCATTTATTTTCAATTTATTTTGTATTTTCTGATTTACTATTTTAAATACTAGTTTATAACATCTTGCTATTGAAAGAATCTTTCTTCGTATTAAATCACACATGCCAAAGATAAAAGTGTACTCCATATGTTTCTATTTATATGAGTTAGTTTGACTCGACACAGAATTTAAGGAAGAAAAAAAAAAGACTTTTGAAATTTATGTCTTAAAAGCTAAAAGGGTAAAAGCTTGTGGAATTATGACATTTGTGTGATTATAAAATTTTTTCATTAAGGATAAAATAAAGAGTTTAAAGTTGAATTATTTTCAATGTAGAAATGTGTCATTCTTTTTTTAACAGACTAATACTGAAAGTGTGTCATCTAAATTGAAATGGAGGGAGCAATAGAATAACCTAGTATAGGTTCTTATTGAATTTTTTGACTTACCTGAATATTCATTTTTTTCTGTGAGGGTAAAGATTCTTAGCTCAACTTTTCACCTATTGATTTGGATGATAACAAATTCATTAGTGATAGCTCAATATTGACTTGATACAATTTTAATCAAAGAATATTTATTTGTATTTTAATCAAAGAATATTTATTTGTAGTCTTTTTTTTTTTTTTTTTGGCATGTTTGTTCAATGAAGAAAGATTTCCTTAAATTCAGCGAAGATCTAGCACATATGAAAAAAAGAATATCGTGCGATTTATGAAGCTTTAATATGCCTATTATTAGAGATATTATGTTATTAAGGAAGATATATAGAAAAAGGACACGCCCAAATCAAGGAACTAAAATTGCGAGAGAAAAACTAGTTATTGTGAAAGAAAAGTTTTCAATGGAAAGAAAGACATGCTCAAGTTTGAAATTGAATTTGTGTTCCGATGATCCCGGGAGGTCCGCAGTAAAATATGAGACTTGGGTGTATGCCCGGAAATGAATTCCGAGGCCCCAAGCCTTAGAAATCAATTTTTGAAAGAAATTATTTTGCTGAAATATTAATGAAATTTAAAGAAAAAAATTAATGTTTGAAACCATTGGTATCAGGCCCGTAATTTGGTTCCGGACACCGGCTCAAATTTTTTATAGTATTTAAATGTTAACTGTGAAATTTTGTGAAAATCGGAGTTTATTTGACGTGATTCGGACGTCCGGTTGAGAAATAATGAACTTTGAGTGTTCTTGAGAAAAATGATGAGTTTNTTCGCAGGCCACTCACTGTTCAATTATAGCTTTTCCTCTTGAATTCACCTCCAATACACTCGAATCTAACCATAATTAACTTAATATCATTAATTAATGCTAAAGGAACTAACTTTACTGAAAATTATAATTTTTCTTAAGTTTTCTCAAAAAGAGTTAAAACCCGACCCCGGGCTCGCTTGGTCCAAACTCGGGGTTCGGACCAAATTACGTTTACCCATTCACCCACGAGCCCTAATATACAATTAGTTTCGAAATCCGACCTCAATTCGAGGTAAAGATTCAATTTTTTTACAAAATTCCCTAACTCTACCCAAACCCTCAATTTTTACCATGAAAATTCTTAGTTTTTGATTTAAAAGTGATGAAAAATATTGGGTAATTGAAAGAGTAAAGTTTAGAATTGATTACCAACAACCTGTGGATGAACTTTGTTGAAGAAATTCGTCCTTAGGGCTGTGGGGTTCGAAAATTATGAAGAAAAAGGGTCCTGTCCGTGTTTAAAAGGGTATTTATATAGCTGGGCAGGCCTTTTATGCGTTCGCATAGGGCCTGCCGCATTCACATAGGCTACAGGGCAGCTAGCCTATGCGTTCGCGTTAGGAGGGTGCATTCGCATAGGTTATTGGGATCCCCTCCCCCAGGTCCAACACACTATGCGTTCGCGGGGCCCAGACCGCGTTCACACCGAACAAAACCCCCCCCCCCATCGCATAGAGTAAATTTACTAGGGGGGTGGTTTTTGTTCGGTGTGAACGCGGTCTGGGCCCCGCGAACGCATAGTGTGTTGGACCTGGGGGAGGGGATCCCAATAACCTATGCGAATGCACCCTCCTAACGCGAACGCATAGGCTAGCTGCCCTGTAGCCTATGTGAATGCGGCAGGCCCTATGCGAACGCATAAAAGGCCTGCCCAGCTATATAAATACCCTTTTAAACACGGACAGGACCCTTTTTCTTCATAATTTTCGAACCCCACAGCCCTAAGGACGAATTTCTTCAACAAAGTTCATCCACAGGTTGTTGGTAATCAATTCTAAACTTTACTCTTTCAATTACCCAATATTTTTCATCACTTTTAAATCAAAAACTAAGAATTTTCATGGTAAAAATTGAGGGTTTGGGTAGAGTTAGGGAATTTTGTAAAAAAATTGAATCTTTACCTCGAATTGAGGTCGGATTTCGAAACTAATTGTATATTAGGGCTCGTGGGTGAATGGGTAAACGTAATTTGGTCCGAACCCCGAGTTTGGACCAAGCGAGCCCGGGGTCGGGTTTTAACTTTTTTTGAGAAAACTTAAGAAAAATTATAATTTTCAGTAAAGTTAGTTCCTTTAGCATTAATTAATGATATTAAGTTAATTATGGTTAGATTCGAGTGTATTGGAGGTGAATTCAAGAGGAAAAGCTATAATTGAACAGTGAGTGGCCTGCGAAATTGAGGTAAGTGATTGGTTTAACCTTGACTTGAGGGAATAGGAATCCCCAACTAAATTGTTATGTGAAATTGCATGTGAATGGTGTATAGGTGAGGTGACGAGTATCTATGCACCACCAAATTGTCTGTTTACATGATCCCCTCCCCGTTTTCAATCTAATTGCTTCATGTTTTTAATTGTTTCATGTTCATTGTTATCTTCTATAATTACTTGGCTTGTTATATTGTTGTTGTAACGACCCGGTCGGTCGTTACGTAGAACCTGTATTTATATTTACTGTTATTGCCTCGTCATAGCTTGGTTAAACCATTCTTGATGTGTTAGAGTTGGTAGGCTCGGAATCGGAATAACTATAATGAGAATTTAGTCACTTAGTCTTTAAATAGCCTTAGAGTTGGAAAGTCAACTGAGAGTTGACTTGTTGGTAAACGACCTCGGAATGCGTATTTTATGGCTCGGATAGCTTCGTTAGGTGTTTTGAGACTTAGGAGTGTGTTCGGAATATTTTTGTGAGGGCCGGTGTAGAATTAGGCTTGAATTGGTGAAAGTTAATTTTTTGTAATTTCAGGTCGGCAGTGAAAATTAGGATATCGAGGTCGGAATGGAATTCCGACATTTGGAACAGGTTCGTAATGTCATTTTGGATATGTCTGCAAAATATCAGGTCAATCGGAGTTGTTTTGATAGTTTCAGCATCATTGGTGGATTTTAGAAATTTCAAAGTTCTTAGGCTTGAATCCGATGTGACGTTGGTGTTTTGATGTTATTTTTAGTGTTTTGAGAGTGAAACTAAGTTTGAATGATCATATATGATATATTGGTATATTTGGTTGAGGGCCCGAGGGGCTCGAGATTCATTTCGGATGGTTAACGGAAAGTTCGGAGTTGGACATATGCAGCAAATATGCTGCTGGTGTGGTCGCACCTGCGGAAGGAGGACCACAGGCGCGAGGTCCGAACGTGCGAAGACCTTCCGCAGGTGCGGATTTGGTTGTTTGTGAAGGGGTCGCAGGTGCGGACGAGTGGTCGCACCTGCGAAAGCACAGGTGCAAAGAAGCAACCGCATGTGCGAAAATTGAGGGTTTAAGTCACATGCGCAGGTGCACACCTGGGACCGCAGGTGCGGGTCCGCAAGTGCGCTAATAAGGCCGCAGGTGCGGAAACTCCTGGGCAGAAAGTATAAATTAAAACCCTCCGCGACCATTATACCTTTTAACACCATTTTTGAACGGGAAAAGAGCTTGGAGGCGATTTTGAAGAGGAAAAATCAGTGTTCTTCGTTGATGTAAGATTTTGGACCCTAAAACTCGATATAGATGATTAAGGAACATAATATCAGTGTTAAATTCATGAAAATCAGTAGAAAAAGGTGGAGTTAGAGCTTTAGATTATGAGACCTTTAGGGGTCGATTTGAGGGGTCAAACGAACTCCGATTTTAACGTTCTTTATATGTACGGACTCGTGAGATGATGAAGAACATTTTGGTATAAAAATTTTTGAGTTCCGAGATGCGGTCCTGGGGGTCGGGTTTTGAGATAAATTTGGTACTTTTTAATTGGAATTCATTCCTTAAGCATAATTTGATGATAAAAATCTGAACTTGGTAGATTGGAGCACTCAGAGGCCGAATTTAGAGGCAAAGGCACTGCGGAATAGTATTTTAGCCGGTTTTTGAGGTAAGTAAAGTTTCCAAACTTGGTTCTGGGTTCGAAACCCCGAGCTAAATGATTTATGACTATAATCAAGGTGACACGCATGCCAAGTGACGGGCGTGCGGGCGTGCACCAAGTATTTGTGGCCTGGCTTATCCCATGGCACCACTTAGTGATTATTCCCTGATGATATATGTGCTTCTGTTAATGTGGTAATTGTGAACCTTTTAGAAATCATGTTAAGTATAAATTCTAGGCTTCACGCCGAAAATGCTGAGACCCGAGTGGTCGTACATTACTGTCTCATTTTGTGATTATTTGATTTCATATACTCAGTCCTATTATAGTATATCACTTGATATCTCAGTCTCAGTATTGTTAATTATATGCATACTTATCATTGTTTAGGGCCGATGGATGCATCTATGATCCATGTTAGTGAGCCTGAAGAGTGATGACTAAGTGAGGCCGAGAGCATGTTATTGAGACAGTTATGAGAACGGACTGCACACTGCAGCAATATTTAAATCATGCCTTTGTTGGCTTGATATGGCGCTTGGGCCACTAGGGCCCCTCCGGAGTCTTTACACCCCGAGTGAGTGCATTGATGTTGAGGGATGGATTTTCCCTGGGCATGGATTGTGTCCGAAGTGGATGTTATGTGAGGGATGGATCATCCCTGGACATGGATCTTGTCCGAGTGTTGTAATCCAGAGAAAGCTGTAGGGCTGGATTGGCCTTTTTCTTCAGTACGGAGTGACTACAGTCACCAATGATTATGTACATTCCGGGATGGACTTTTCCCTGGGCCTGAGAGCCATATACGTGTCACGACCCAAATTTCCCTCTGTTGGGTATCGTGATAGAACCTAGTCTTAGGGACTAGGTAAGCCTAACATTTCCACTGAACAACAACAATAATAAAGGAATTTTAATAGTTTCGAAATAGAAATCTTGACAGAGTTTACAATTTCCCAAAACGCGCTAAATACAAGTCATAAGATCAGCGACATCTTTCAACCGAATCTAAATACAACTGTCTGGAAATAATAAGTACAGTTGACATAAACAGGAAGGTGACTCCGAAGCCTGCGAACACAGCAGCAAGTTTACCAGTCTCCTCATCAACGATCCATGCAGCTAAGAATAACAATAACCTGGATCTGCACACAAAAATGTGCAGAAGTGTAGTATGAGCACACCACGGCGGTGCCCAGTAAGTATCAAGACTAACCTCAGTGAAGTAGTGACGAGGACTAGTCAAGACACCGCTGGTCTAATAAGTAAAAGACATAAATGTACCAATGACCGAAACATAACATCTATCTAAAGATTTTTCGATATAAATAATGGTACATCGAATAATACGGAAGAAAATTCAATAATTACGATCAACGGACAACATAATAGAAATACGCAAAGAGAATGGAAAGAATGTAAGCCAAATGTCAGGAACCACAACCCAATAAAACACTAGCAACTCAGCACTACATCAATTTATTCATGTCAAGTCTTAGCCAATAAACTCAATAAAACTGGTCAAACCTTCGAGTGAAAAACCTTTAAATTGTGAGTTTATTTCGAAAGCTTTAAAGATATAATCATTTCGGAATAGAGA
>ML377599.1:0-22962 GCA_005239525.1 Nicotiana knightiana | reverse complement strand
TGCGCATAAAATGTAAGGTATATCACATGTTAAACTATGCAATTTAGTCTCGCATCAGTAGGTCATCCTCTTAGGGTGGTGGAAGGCTATATGATCATTCCACCCCCTTCGTGGAAATTCGTGACGATATTGGCCTCTCTATAGATGCTCCAATAACCAAAACTGTAGTAGCAGATTGCAACCCTCAAAGTGTTTGGCCCCCTTCTGGCAGTGGTCCAAGGCTCGGTATATGTATTCTATGATCATAGGGACAAAGGTATATGTTTTCCCTTCTATCCCTTCCACTAAGGTTTTGGCTACCATAGCAAGTCTAGTGTGAATCCGATCTCTTTTGCTTGGAAACACCATCAGACCCAGGANTCCACTTCACCTACACATGAAATAAACTCCATTAAGCACATAACAAGTGTAATTTTATCATTAATGCGCATAAAATGTAAGGTATATCACATGTTAAACTATGCAATTTAGTCTCGCATCAGTAGGTCATCCTCTTAGGGTGGTGGAAGGCTATATGATCATTCCACCCCCTTCGTGGAAATTCGTGACGATATTGGCCTCTCTATAGATGCTCCAATAACCAAAACTGTAGTAGCAGATTGCAACCCTCAAAGTGTTTGGCCCCCTTCTGGCAGTGGTCCAAGGCTCGGTATATGTATTCTATGATCATAGGGACAAAGGTATATGTTTTCCCTTCTATCCCTTCCACTAAGGTTTTGGCTACCATAGCAAGTCTAGTGTGAATCCGATCTCTTTTGCTTGGAAACACCATCAGACCCAGGAAGCAAACGACGAACACAAAAACCCTGCGGTGAATGTGACCCAAGGAAGTAATAGAGAACTCGTCGGGGAAGATACGATAGGATTTTCTATGGTCGTATCGTCCATAGAGATAGGAAAAAGGTATGTAGGACTTTGTCAGGCACTCTAAACCATCGTTCTTCTTCAAACCCATCATTTTCAGGAACCTCCTAGCGGCACGGTTCTCCGGTACCAACAAACATGGACTGTCCCAAGGTAATCCGGCAAAGCCCCCTATCTCCTCCAAGAGGGGGGGTCATTTCTATGTTGCCAAAATGGAACACAGACCTTTCTCTGTCCCAGAACATAGTGGCTGCTTCGATCAACATGTTGTTTGGTTGAATATCCAGTAAAGAGGGAAAGTTCCCGAGGACCCTCTTCACATGGTCTTTGTCACTGGGCGAGAGGTCTTCCCACCAATCCAGCAATATTAGTGGTATTCTTTGGACCATGCCAAACCTGGGGACTTCATGCCTCATTTTCTGCTAAATAGATAAGGTTAGACCCTTACCCCCGCCAGACTCGACTATTTATACACTTACGATTAGCATGCATGCATTTAGTTCTCCAAATAAATGCACAGAAAGTGATTGCGTCTGTTGGGATTATGAAAAACCCGGTGGACTTTTGGATAAGGCTGTCTTAAAGGCCTATCATACGGACGACACGTTAACGCGGCTAGGTTTGACCATGAAGCATGCACAATATAACAGAGTAAGGTTTCTATGGGGTTTTAGACTAGTACCCTCAAGCGGACAATTTGAGGGGGAAAGGAACGGAACCGTCGACTGCACCATTGATCGACTAGTTTTACCGCAAATAAGCCTTTCCGAATTTAGGGGTGATATAAAATGGAAGGGCCAAACACTCATCAAGCGTTGCTATAGGATTTATGTAGGCATGAGTGGAATATGATGTTGAGCATGATTTATGCAACAATAAATGAGAAATAAAAACATGTTGTCATGTATTTGCACGTTATGAAAGCGGTAAATACAACAGTTATAATTGAAAAAGCAGTTACAAAGGAAAACAAAAGAAACATGTCAGTTTTGATTCTGAAAGGAATAAATACTTGAAAGAGATAAACAATTAATGGCACATAAAGGGGGGAAAGGGAAAGGTCGCAAGTATTAACAAAGTAAACACAAGTTCACAAAGCAGTTTGGAGAATGGTAAAAGCCTAGGATAATCCCCAGTAGAGTCGTCATGCTGTCGCGCCCCCTCTTTCCTCCCCTTTCGGATCGGTCGGGGTATTCGACATTATCGGGAAAACTCGTTTCCTTTTGGGAAAGGGATAAGGAATTGAAGAGTTGCCACCTAACGATTTTAAGGTGTGTTAGGGAACCTAATGAAGGTTATTTACAAACACAGATTAGATAACTAGAGATAGGGTAAGGACTTGAAATTACTTCAAGGGGAAGGTGTTTGGCACCCCTCGAAGTCCACAATTGTGGTCCCGGCCCAAACAAACTTTGTGAACAGATAGCATATAAGCAATAAACACATAGGTAAATAGATGAAGGTTTTGAGAAGATTTGCAGTCCAAACACACATATGTGTTTAAGTTTAAAAGATTTACTGTCTAAGCACATATACAAAATTTCGGAGGTTTTACAATCTAAGCACACATGTGTAAGGGATGGGGGGGGGGGGGGTTCCTAGGTTGTTTATCCTATAGGATCACATCAGTACAATGCCCGGTAATCACTCCTCAGAAGAGGGGCTACACGTGGCATTAACGCACCGGATATAATATCCATGCCTACCCTTCCCACCCCTTAGTGGTTATTAAACGAGTTTATTTAATGACCTCTAGGCGTGCTGTTACTCGTCCCTTCTTAATGGTCCTGGAGGAGATTAGGACCTCTACCTATAGGCAATTCTAGACAGACCCCTAAGGTTTAAAAAGGTAAAATACTAGGCGACATGCAAGAAACAAATAGGACTTTAGCAGATAAAAACATGAAAGAAGCAATTAAGAGGCTCAGGTTTACCTCCACAAATATTGCATGTAAACAACACGTCTCAAACACAAACAAGGGCAGTATTATTAAGCAGGATCCTAAAACATGATGTCTAAGTGAATATCAAAACACAAAAGATATGCAGTTTCAATTTTAAAAACCCAGAAGCAGGGGACCTAATCAGTTTGCCTACTGATTTTAAGCATGTTAACCATTAGGCAGTAAACACAAAAAAGGAAACAGTTTTCCAGTTTTTTAGAAAAAGGTTGGTTACCTAAGGCTTGCCTAGGCGTGGGGGAATGCACAATAATTACCAGAATTATTAAAACAGTTTAGAAGTTATTTTACCTAAAGCATCCTGTTCTAAGTGTTGCAAAGACACATGGGTTATTACCAGTTTATCTAACACAGGATAATCATATGTGAGACTGTCTTATGTCCCCCTTTTCATGCATCAATAGTTTAGCTAGGTGTGACTTAGTGAGATCCTAAAACAGGGTATCTAGTATGAACATGATAAGATGCAGAATAATACTGCCCAATAAAGGGACAGTAAACACAAAGGTGAAGGGGCAGGAGAGCACAATAGTTAGCCTTGGTTTGCAGCCGGCTAATTTGGAATAATAGTAAGTGACACAGAAAGAGAGCAGAAAGCTTTTGAGTGTAAGAGATAGAGTTTGAACTAATGTGTTTGTGTGTGTTGAGCTCAATGTATGAGTATGTATCAATTCCTTGAATCATTATCAGTGTTATGGAGGGTTAAAACAGAGTTCTATCGGATGTGAGGCTAATTGCCAATGTTGGTCTTTGATTACGGGCAGCTATTATGATCAGAAGTGTTTTCTTTGGTCCTATTTGCGGTGCGTTCGGTTGTGTGGTTGTACCTTGTGGGTGTAGGGGTGAATTGTTGTAGTTGGTTGGGATTGATGCCAGATATGAATTTATAATCATGTAACGACCCGACCGGTCATTTTGAGCTCTAGCGTGTCGTTCAGCGGTTTGAAGCCGTGAGCATCTCCATTTCAGGTATTATGACCCGTGGACGTTGTCAGAATTGAATTTCGGGAAGGTTAGAGTTGATTTGGAAAGAAAATTCTCATTTCAGAAGCCTTAAGTTGGAAGAATCAACTAAGATTGGAATTTTGAGTAAACGACCTCCGAATCAGGATTTGAAGGTTCCTGCAGGTTCGTGTGATGATTTCGGACTTGGCCGTATGTCCGGATCTGGTTTTGGATAGCCCGGGAGCGTTTCGGCGTATATTGTGGAAGTCACTGAAGGAATTTCCTAAGTTTGACTTGAAACGCATTTCAGTGATGTTGATGTCCGTTTGGGATTTCGAGTCTAGGAATATCTTCTTATGGTGATTCTGGAGTTGGGAGCGTGATCGGAAGTGAATTTGGATGTCCGTAGGTCATTTTGAAGTCATTTGGCTAAAGATAGAAATTTGAAGGTTTTTGAGAAATCCGACCGGAAGTGGAAATCTTGATATCAAGGTCGGAATGTGATTCCAGAAGTTGGAACAGGTCCGTAATGTTGAATATGACTTGTGCGCAAAATTTGAGGTCAATCGGACGTGATTTGATAGGTTTCGGCATCCGATGTAGAAGTTGGAAAATTCTAAGTTCATAAAGTTGGGATTTGAGTGCGATTCGTGGTTTTGATGTTGTTTGATGTGATTTGAGGCCTCGATCAAGTCCGAATTATGTTTTGGAACAAGTTGGTATAAGTGGACGGGGTTCCGGGGGCCTCGGGTGGATTTCGGGTGGTTAACGGATCAATATTTGAAGTTGAAGAAAGCTGAAGGTTGTTGTCATCTGGTGTGACCGCACCTGCGAGGCTTTGGTCACAAGTGCGGAGACGCAGATATGAAATTGGGCTGGAGCCAAGGAGGCCGCAGGTGCGGGAGATTTGGGCGCACCTGCGGAAGCGCAGGTGCGATAAGGGGGCCATAGGTGCGGAAATCGGCCTGGGCGGAATGTTTTAAAACAAGGATCCTTGGTTCATTGTCTTCATTTATTCTTTGGCTTAGGAGATTTTGGGAGGCTTAAAAGAGCGGATTCCTTTATCCAATGTCAATGTAAGTAACTCCTTCATGCCTCTAAGTTAAATATAAGATTATATGCATGGATTAGGCATGGAAATTGGTAGGAATTTGGGAAATAGTGAAGAAACCTAGAATATGGAAATTGGATTTTTACTAGCGAATTGAGCATGAATAAATTGTATATTTGAGTTAGTAAGGCTATGGGTAGAAAATATCTTCGAGAAATTTCGGATTCCGGGCACGTGTGCCCGAGGGCATTTTGGTCATTTCACTAAGCGGGGTTGGGAAATTATATAATTTGGAATTGTTGCAAATATTAGAGTATATTTTTATTGGGTTGTCGTTGTTTGGATAGTTTTGGGGCGTTGTGCGTTTGGAGTCATCGGAAGGGCTTGGAGGCTGGTTATGGAATTTTGGAGCGAGGTAAGTCTCCTTTCTAACTTTGTGAGGGGGAATTGTCCCCCTAAGTGAATTAACTAAGTATATGCTATTATATTCGGGGGTTACGTACACACGAGGTGACGGGAGTCCGTGCGTAGCTACTAATATGCCTTGTCCGGGTAGTCTAGGACCCACTAGCATGCCTTGTGTTGTACTTTGTGATCCTGCCAGTAATATTAAACTCCTAATATAATCGAAATCGTTAAATATCTAGGGAAGAATAGAGTTCATTTTCTTAATCACTTAGAAAGAGAATTGATTCCTCTGTGGATAATTGTGTACCTGGTAGGGTTGTATTATGGAATATCATTAAACTTGACAAATGAGTTTCAAAACAAAGATTTAAAAACTATATTTTATGTTCCTTTACAAGGGATTAAAGTGTTAAATGTGGAAAGAGTTGATAATAATTATTCCTGATTTTAATAAATTGCCTAGGATGTTCATGCTTAGTGTGGCACTTAAATATTCTAAATTGACCTTTAGTAAGTGTCTAATTTGACCTCTCGTCACTACCTCTCCGAGGTTAGGCCGGCGACTTACTGAGTACACATTGTTTTTGTACTCATGCTACACTTGTTGTGCATTTTATTGCACAGGTACTTTCATATCAATGTGGAGAATTTGGAGACTTAGGCGAGCTGCATCATCCGGAGGCGATCTGCAGCTGACAGAGTCTCCCTCGTACTATATTCATTTTTATTTTAAATTTCCTTGTCCAATTTGTATTTCGGACAGGCTTTGTAATGATTTTATAAATTCTTAGAAATTGTTCATGTACTTGTGACACCGGGTTCTGGGATGTATTGGTATATATTTGCTAAAATGTAGTATTCAAACCATTATTTTTAATTAACATATTTTTATTTGGTTAATATGTAATAAAGTGAAAGGAAATGTTTCTTCAAAATTGTTAAAACCGGGAATTATTTAAATTAATAAATGATTGGCTTGCGTGACAATGATTTCTGACGCCATCACGACCTTATGGATTTTGGGTCATGACAACATGATATCAGAGCGCTAGGCNTACTTATCTTCGAGAGGCTACAGGGCTGTTAGGAGTACTTCCCTTCTTGATTCCTCATTGTGCGATTTGATTCCTTTGAGGCTTATGCCTATGTTTATTCCTACTCAATCTTACGTGAACGCGAAGCGCTTGCTATGAATCAGGAATTTGAGGAATTGAAATGGTGCTACAGATGTAATTCGAGATGTTTCCATGTGTAACTGGTTGGGACTGTTGTTATGGCCCTGCAGAAGAATAATATGTTGTTTCAGCTCAGTAGTTGCATTTCTGGGAGCCTTAAGGCTATGCTCAGGTAGTGATGATGCTTGCGATTGGTTATCGCGCGATCTCGTTATGATGATAGAATGCTTGCCCGTATGTTAGGGGTGATGAATGGTTTGAAGGGAGGTCTACTCAGAGTTTGATTTTGAGATTTCGGTATTTTAGTTCTGGTAGTGGAAAGGCATTTGGGTTATGAATGGTCCGATTGGGGTTGATAAAGTAGTAAGGCTTGGTGTCTTCAAGTGAGGTGGGGTGTGCACCAGTGATGTGAAGTCATCATCGTTGATCGAATGGAATGTGTTAAGTGTGTCGGTGCTATGGGTTTTCGGTTGCATAGGGTCAGAGTATTGAGAAGAAGTATTGAAGAATGCGGTTGGCAGAGACCGTGAGGTGTGGTGGTTCAGTACCGGATAAGTGTTGATAATGAAGGCAACTGCAGAAATATATTCTTCGGAGAGTTTGAAGTCGTGGTGATCTGCTAGTTTGAGAGATACAGAGAATGATCCTGAAGTGAGGCTAGGCGGTGGTTCCATCTCTAGGAGGCCAGGTGTAAGAAGCGGAAGTCGAGCAGTCGCAAAGTGGGGGAGCGGCAGCATAGCTTGGAATTTGAAGATATTGTCACGCATTTAACGGATGTTCATGAGGGGCAGATGGACTAGTAAAAGTTGGTAAACGAAACAGGGCACAGGATGGGGTATTGAAGTCGCAGAGAGCGTGCATTTCAGCATCATTGGAAGGTGTCCGCGGGTGACTTCCACAGGTGGGTTATCTTCTGTGAATAGGTTAGCGATGGCGGAGTTGGAAGGTCTCGGTGAGGGGTTCTAGTGGCCATTCGGTAGGAGTCAGAATGTGTGAATGATTCTAGAGAGTTTGGGTATTTAGGGAGTGCTAGCAAGAGAATTTGGAAGAATTCGACGGATTGGTCGAGCAAGATTGTGTTATCAAAGGAGAAAGGATCTCGGCGGGGTCTAGAGTGGTGCAAGGAGTAGCTTCGGGCTAAGTGGGGGAGTCCCACCATCTGCGGTTGGGTTGCAGGATTGTGTTATCATAGGGTTGCGGATTGTCGGCGTGTTGGCAAGTTATTACATTTAAGGGCAAGGAGTAAAATGGTGATTGTGCGTAGGATTTGATGATTGTGTGCAAAAGTTGGCCCTGTCGGGCCAGGGTTAGGCTTTGGAAGATTCAGGATTTTGCTTAAGGCATAAGTGAGTTGTCAGGATAGTGACTCAGTCACGTGTTTCCTTGGAAGGGGTGTTCATGTGCTAGAAGAGCCTTGGAGTTGATTGTATCCGGGGCCATTCAGAGTGGGTGACTCTCAATAGCGGTCCTAGTGAGTTCAAAAGTCAAGAATGCGGCATTTAAGGGTTTCAGACAGTAGAATGATTGAGAATCGAGCTTTTGCAGAGTAATTTCTGAGGAAAAGGAGGATGGTTGGAATGTTCTATGATATGTTTCAGCATGCAGGATAGTATTGGAAGAGTGAGAGAAATAAAATCTGGATTGTAGAAAGATTATCAGGAGGGTATGAGACGAGTTGCGGGATTGAGGCAACATAGTCTCGTGAATCAAGGTCACTCGGGATGAGTGAGGGTTGGGTTTCCTATGAGTTGAAGGAAGTTGTTATTATTCCTAAAGATAAAGAAGATAGATTGATTAGCCATGGTTGAAATGGCACATTTGCGGCAGTTATCAGTTCCTCCGGTGTGATTAAGTTATGCATGTGGTTTGTGCCGGACTGTGCGGGGCTTGTCGGCCGTCGTAACGGATTTCATGTGGGAGCATTTGAGTGTTATGGCCTGCGGGGTGTAGGCGAATCCCATAAGGGTTATAGAGGTATAGACTACTACTTAAGGATTTTCATGTTGGGTGATTGTTGGAATTCACTTGTGTGTTGAGATGGTACTCTTGAATTGAGTTAAGTAAAAAGGTTTCTATATGATGAAGTGTTCACCCTATTGGTGGTTCAGAAGTTATGATGGAATTCTTGCACTACCTCATATTGGAATGTTAGGTGCGAAAAGCAGTATGTAACCGAGAGTAAGAATCGAGATTGCGGTTTGGTGATGATAAGGATGTCATGAGCTCGGAAGAGCAAGAAAAAGTGATTTGAAAGTTCAGAGTAAGCTGGTGTTATCTTTAGTGTCACCTGAGATTGATATTCGGTGAAAGAGGCTTTGTACCCTGGTTATGGGTTCTTGATTTGTCTTACAGCGTAGTATGGCCAGTGGTGGATGGGCAGACTTGTTGCCTTGTGTGGAAGGTCGTGGAAGCATGACCACGAAAGATCGTATAAGTGTGACATGTAGTTACTTGATGGTACAAAGATTTGGACTGAGTATAAAGAAGTGCAATGTTGTTTATTTGAGAAGTTATGCCTGAGAGGCGTTCAGTCCTTTGGTTGTGGATTGTGGGGTGGTTTCTTGCATATTATGTGAGGAAGTGGGTTAATGCGGACCCAGGTAAAAGCTATCAGCTTAGTTTGGTGTGAGCATGGTGACTCGATGTTTGTGGATGGATTTAAATATGATTATGGGCTCCATATGAGCCAGGCATGTTCATTTCAGTAGAGTGCTTTTCATGGAAAGGTATTAGAACGGCGGATATTGTTCCGTCTTCGTCAAATTCATGTGTTATTATGATTGCGCCGTGTGAGTTGTGAAACGGCTTGATAATTTCCTATGTGTTGAGGTCCCGCGTAGTAGGGATGTTATGTTAGCAGGATAGCTCTTGAGATCCAGAGTGTGTATATATATATATATATATATCGCTCCTCAGTTGTGCTTGAGTTTTGTAGCATGCGGCTTTATCAGACTCCCCAGGATGGCATTATGCACTTAGCGTGCTTGTGATCGATATTCAGTAATTTTTAATAGTGAGAAAATCAGCTCTGTATGTATATCTTCTTATGTAAATTTTATGTGTGGATCGGGTGGCACGTCGCCACGGGTATGTTATTCATATCGGGTTGCACGCCGCAACAATGTGATGATGAGTAAGGTTCCTATATTTGTTTTCTTGTGTTGTACTTCCTATTTTTTGATAAGAATTCATATTAGTTACGTGAGTTGGATAGTTCCTTCCTGAGTCGTTTCTTATTATCATGTTCGGGTTATGGTCTATTGGTGCGATGTGGTATCATGTGAGGCTGTTGGTCATGTTTGGGGTGATTTGTTGTCTGAGCAGATCATACTGGGTGAGACGAGATTTTCGGATCAGGGATCAATGCGATAAGGTTATGTGAAGTGTATATTAAAGAACAAATACCATTATTCAGGTTCATAATGAAGTGATGATTCTAGTCAAGATGAGGTATTCAAGGATTTGTTAACTCTGCAGTTGGGTATGAATTTATGCACATTTCCTCCGTTGTGGTGGTATCGTCAGCATTATAGCAGGAGGTATGTATATATATCATGAGGTGCATCGGGAGCATCAGATTCGTGGAATTTTGGCTATTAAGGTTAAGGGAACGTCATTGTGGCTAGATGATGAATCTTGCGGTGCATGGTGCTAATTCAGCAAAGGTGTGCAGTCATGTTCTGGCACCTCTTGTAGTAGTTGATTCAGTGTTTAAATATTGGAACTAGGCCTGGCAGAGAAATTTCAGTTATAGGAACTAGGTTCTGAGCTTATTATATGGATAAAAGAAGGAATCTTCGGATTTGATCAAGCTAATGTGCTCAACTAGGTCGTGGTAGAACGGGCAGGTGCTCGGGGTGTTAAATAGTGATTTCAGGTAACTCCAGAGCAGTTATTGGCACGTTCGAGGACGAAGGTTGGTTTAAGTGGGGGAGAATGTAACGACCCGACCGGTCGTTTTGAGCTCTAGCATGTCGTTCAGCGGTTTGAAGCCGTGAGAAGCTCCATTTCAGGTATTATGACCCGTGGGCGTGGTCGGAATTGAATTTCGGTAAGGTTAGAGTTGATTTGGAAAGAAAATTCTCATTTCAGAAGCCTTAAGTTGGAAGAATCAACTAAGATTGGAATTTTGAGTAAACGACCTCCGAATCAGGATTTGAAGGTTCCTGCAGGTTCGTATGATGATTTCGGACTTGGGCGTATGTCTGGATCGAGTTTTGGATAATCCGGGAGCGTTTCAGCGTATGTGGAAGTCAACATTTTTGAAGGAATTTCCTAAGTTTGGCTTGAAATGCATTTCAGTGATGTTGATGTCCGTTTGGGATTCCGAGTCTGGGAATATCTTCGTATGGTGATTCTGGAGTTGGGAGCGCGATCGGAAGTGATTTGGATGGCCGTAGGTCATTTTGAAGTCATTTGGCTAAAGATAGAAATTTGAAGGTTTTTGAGAAATCCGACCGGAAATGGAAATCTTGATATCGAGGTCGGAATGCGATTCCAGAAATTGGAACAGGTCCGTAATGTTGAATATGACTTGTGCGCAAAATTTGAGGTCAATCGGACGTGATTTGATAGGTTCGGCATCGGATGTGGAAGTTGGAAATTTCTAAGTTCATAAATTTGGGATTTGAGTGCGATTCGTGGTTTTGATGTTGTTTGATGTGATTTGAGGCCTCGAGCAAGTCAACATTAGTTTTGGATCAGGTTGGTATAAGTGGACGGGGTTCTGGGGGCCTCGAGTGGATTCCGGGTGGTTAACGGATCGATATTTGAAGTTGAAGAAAGCTGAAGGTTGATGTCATCTCGTGTGACCACACCTGCGAGGCTTTGGTCGCAGGTGCGGCTAAGGGCGCCGTAGGTGCGAAATTGGGCTGCAGCCAAGGAGGCCGCAGGTGCGGGAGATTTGGGCGCACCTGCGGAAGCGTAGGTGCGATAAGGGGGCCGCAGGTGCGGAAATCGGCCTGGGCAGAATGTTTTAAAACAAGGATCCTTGGTTCATTGTCTTCATTTCTTCTTTGGCTTAGGCGATTTTGGGAGGCTTCAAAGAGAGGATTCCTTCATGCAATGTCAAGGTAAGTAACTCCTTCATTCCTCTAAGTTAAATACAAGATTATATGCATGGATTAGGCATGGAAATTGGTAGGAATTTGGGAAATAGTGAAGAAACCTAGAATATGGAAATTGGATTTCAGCCACGAATTGAGCATGAATATTTGAGTAAATTGTATATTTGAGTTATTAAGGCTATGGGTAGAATATATCTTCGAGAAATTTTGGATTCCGGGCACATGGTCCCTAGGGCATTTTGGTCATTTCACTAAGCGGGGTTGGGAAATTATATAATTTGGAATTGTTGCAAATATTAGAGTATATTTTCATTGGGTTTTCGTTGTTTGGATAGTTTTGGGGCGTTGTGCGTCCGTTTGGAGTCATCGGAAGGGCTTGGAGGCCGGTATGGAATTTCGGAGCGAGGTAAGTCTCCTTTCTAACTTTGTGAGGGGGAATTGTCCCCCTAGGTGAATTAACTAAGTATATGCTATTATCTTCGGGGGTTACGTACGCACGAGGTGACGGGAGTCCATGCGTAGCTACTATTATGCCTTGTACGGGTAGTCTAGGACCCACTAGCATGCCTTGTGTGTTGTACTTTGTGATCCTGCCTGTAATATTAAACTGCTAATATAATCGAAATCGTAATTAAATATCTAGGGAAGAATAGAGTTCATTTTCTTAATCAGTTAGAAAGAGAATTGATTCCTCTGTGGATAATTGTGTACCTGGTAGGGTTGTATTATGGAATATCATTAAACTTGACAAATGAGTTTCAAAACATAGATTTTAAAACTATATTTCATGTTCCTTTAAGAAGGATTTTTACCACTTTCCTGAGAAAAACTGTTTCTTGATAAAAATAAGGATTTATTATGTGGATATGTTTACATATGAGCACCTGAGTCGCAGGTATGATTCGCGAGCAGGCTAGCCTTATTATTTGTATGTATAACCGCGTCGCATGATCGATTCGCGAGCAGGGCAGATAGATGCATCTGCGGTTCGATCCGTTCGACCCTCGGCAGTGCACATTTCATTATTGTTGGTCCGCGCCATTCGACCCTCGGCATTTCTTGCGCATGACATTTACTGCGTAGTTGCAATGATTTGTGCCTAATCACTGGCCTGAAATATTAAGTTGTCAATTGAAATGACAGAGATTTAAAGTTATTAAAGATTTTTTTGGAAGAAATTGTTCCTTCCCGTTGATTGTTATTTGATTAAATCACACATGATGATTCATTGTTATTAATATGATTAAGGATTGAAGTGTTAAATGTGGAAAGAGTTGATAATCATTATTCCTGATTTTAATAAATTGCCTAGGATGTTCATGCTTAGTGTCGCACTTAAATATTCTAAATTGACCTTTAGTAAGTGTCTAATTTGACCTCTCGTCACTATCTCTCTGAGGTTAGGCGCGCGACTTACTGAGTACACGTTATTTTTGTACTCATGCTACACTTGTTGTGTATTTTATTGCACATGTACTTCCATAGCAATGTGGAGGATTCAGAGACTTAGGCGAGCTACATCATCCGGAGGCGATCCACAACTGACAGAGTCTCCCTCGTACTGTATTTATTTTCATTTTAAATTTCCTTGTCCAATTTTTATTTCTAACAGACTTTGTAATGATTGTATAAATTCTTAGAAATTGCTCATGTACTTGTGACACCGGGTTCTGGGATGTGTTGGGATATATTTTCTAAAGTGTAATATTCAAACCATTATTTTTAATTAATAAATTTTTATTTGGTTAATATGTAATAAAGTAAAAGGAAATGTTTCTTCAAAATTGTTAAAATCGGGAATTATTTAAATTAATAAATGATTGGCTTGCCTGACAATGATGTCCGGCGCCATCACGACCTTATGGATTTTGGGTTGTGACAAATCAGATCTTTTGGAAATGAATGGAAGGTGAGAGTTTTGGCTATACGGCTTATCGGTGTTGGTAGAAAGGCTAAATCGCAATTGATATGGTGTAGCCAGGCTTATGTAGATTGGGGTGACGTGGGATCACCCGTGGGTGTATGTTGGAATTGCACATTCAGTGATTTGAAGGCTTTGATGCGATTCTTGGCACGTTCGAGGACGAACATTTGTTTTAAGGGGAGGAGAATGTAACGACCGACCGGTCGTTTTGAGAATTTAAGCTCCATTCGGTGGCGTACAGTCTTGAACAGCTTCACATTGTGTATATCAACCTGCGTGCATGGTTGGATTCAGTTACCGGATGATTCGGAGTCGAATTGGAAGAAAGATTTTAGTTTTGGAAGCTTAAGCGGTGGAATTTAACCGAAATTTGAGTTTTTATGCAAATGGCACCGGAATAAATTTTGGATAATGTCAGCATCTTCGCATGGTGATTTTGAGCTTAGGCGTGCGTCCGGATTTGGACTTGGAGGTCCGTAGAGTAATTTGAGGCAATTCGGCGAAAGTTGGAAAAAAAATTTGAAGTTCGGAAATGGAGAAGTTTGACCACAGTTGACTTTTTGGGATATCAGGGTCAGAATGGGATTCCGAGAATTGGAATAGCTCCGGGATGTCAATTGGGACTTGTATGCAAAATTTGGCGTCTTTCCGGGTTGAATTGATAGGTTTCGACACGAGTTTAGAAGTTTGAAGATTTAAAAGTTCATAGGTTTGATTTATGGTGTGATTCGTCATTTCACTGTTGTTCGGTATGATTTGAAACCCCGAGCGAGTCCTTGTTAGGTTATGAAACTTGTTTCTATGTTTATACGGGGTCCCGGGGGCCTCGGATGTGTTCCGGGTGGGCTACGGGTCATTTTTCCCTATTTTTGAACTGCTGGTTCTGGTGTATGATGTTCTTCATCGCGATAGCAGTGCTCTTTTCGCGATCGCGATTCGTTTTTGCTGATCGCCTCAATTTCCTTCTATTCGTTCGCGTAATAGTCCTTGCGATCACGTAGCTCTGTACTTTTTCCGCTTCGTGTTCACCTCTTCTGTTTCGCGTACGCATAGTAAAACTAGGCCTTGAGCACTGGTACTCGTTACTCTTCGTGTTCGCATGACCTTATTTGCGATCGCACAATCCTGTCTATTCATTATACGTGATTGCATATGCCCTTTCGCGATCGCGTAGCGCATTTTGGGCCAGTAACTATTTTTTTATACGTGATCGCATCACTTATCTCGCGATCGCGTTGAACAGATACTGGGCAGCCTTCCTTTTCCTTCTTCGCAATTGCAAATGGTGTTCTGCGATCGTGATTCATTAAACGTGTAACGACCCGGTCTGTCGTTAAGTAGAACCTGTATTATAATTGTTGTTATTGACTTTTCATAGGTTGATTATTCTGTTATTGATGTGTTAGAGTCAATAGGCTTGAAATCGAATGGTTGTAGTGAGAGTTCAGTCATGTAGCCTTTAAAGATAGCCTTATAATGGGAAAAGTCAACTGGGAGTTGACTTATTAGGAAACGACCTTGGAATGCAGATTTTATGGCTCGGATAGCTTCGTTAGGTGATTTGGGACTTAGGAGTGTATTTGGAATGTTTTTATGATGGCCGGTGTAGAATTAGGCTTGAATTGGCGAAAGTTAATTTTTGGCGATTTCCGGTTGGCAGTGGAAAATAGGCCATCGAGGTCGGAATGGAATTCCGACAGTTGTACTTAAACCTTATTTTACACCATTGTTGTACGGAAAAGAGCTTTGGGGGACGAATTTTGAAGAGGAAAATCCTTGTTCTTCATAGAGGTAAGTGTTTTGATTATTAAAACTCGATCATGGATGATTATAGAACATAAAACCAATGTAAATTCATGGAAAATCGGTAGAAAAATTGGATTTTTGGGCTTGAGATTATGAGACCTTTAAGGGTCGATTTGAGGAGTCAAACGAACTCCGACTTTGGTGTTCTTTATATGTACGGACTCGTGAGATGACGAAGAACAGTTTGGTATAAAATTTTCTGAATTTAGGGACGTGGGACTGGGGGTCGGGTTTGACCAATTTCGGGATTTTTGAGTATTTTTGATACATTTCGATTGGGATTAGTTCCTTAGCATATTATAATGATGTACATATGATTGTTGGTAGATTTGGAGCACTCGGAGGCTGAAATTAGAGGCAAGGGCACTACGGAGTAGTGTGTTATCCGGTTTTGAGATAAGTAACGCTTCCAAACTTGGAACTGAGGGTTCGTAACCCCAAACTATTTGATATTTGTTGTTAATTAAGGTGACGCACTCGCCAAGTGATGGGCATGCGGGCGTTTACCGAATAATTGTAGCCTGGCTCATCCCATGGCACTGTCTACTGGTTATCTCAGATTAATATTCTACTGTGAAGGTGGTAATTACCTTGAACGAAATAGAAATCATGTTAAGTATAAATGTTAAGGCTTCACGCCGATGTGTTTAGAACGGAATGGTCGATTATTTTGTCTCTATTTGTGATTATTGCTTTCACGTACTCAGTCCTGCTATAGTATATGTTTCATGCCTCAGTCTCGTAAGTTGCTAGTTTATTCTATATTATCATTGGTTTGAACTGATTTTCATATGTTAGAGCATCGTGAGTGAGACTGGAAGGTACTGACTGAGTGAGGCTTGGAGCCTGGTTTTGAGATAGTTATGAGGTCAGACTGCACACCGCAGCGATCCTGAAATCATGCCTTCGTTGGCTTGATATAGCACTTGGGCTGAAAGGAGCCCCTCCGGAGTCTATACACCCCCAGTGAGCACACAGATATTTTGGAGATGGATTTCTCCGTGGTTATTATGTTCCGGAGATGGATTTATCTGTGGTTATTATGTTCCAGAGATGGATTTCTCCGTGGTTATTATGTTCCGGAGATGGATTTCTCCGTGGTGGTTGGATCGGCCTTTTTCCTCAGTAGTTGGTGACTGTGTCACTTGTGTTTATGTAATATCCGGGATGGACTTCCTTGGGCCGGGAGGCCGTATTCTAGTACTGAGTGGACCACCTTATGAGAGAGTGATTACTGAGTAGACATCATTCTTGGTTCTATATGCATTCATGCTAGTATGTAGAGTTACAGACATATCTTGATGCATCGTGTTAATGTCCTGATATATTACTGTCATGTCCAATTTATATACTGTTGTTTGAATTGTCGGAGGTTTAGTCTGTCACTACCTCTCAGCCCGTAGTTTGATTTCGTTAATACTGAGTTGGTGTATTCACGTTACCCCCTGCACCTTGTGTGCAGATACAGGTACAACAGAATTTAGCTCGGGTTAGGGAGCACAGCAGTTTCATCAGATTTGACGAGGTAGCAGTTGGCGACCGTGATCTCGTCTTCTCTTTCCTTTCTACCTGTCGTATTTATTTTCAGACTATGTTAGTCATTTCTTTTGATTTTATTAAGTATTAGCAGCTCATGACTGTGTGACACTGGATCTGGGGTTAGTAGGATTTGGTCTTTTGATTTCATAAACTGATTCTCCCAAAAATATTGGATTTATTATTATTATTATTATTATTATTATTATTATTATTATTATTATTATTATTATTATTATTATTATTGATTTCAGAATTTTGTTATAAGGGGCATTTTATGGGAAATTGTTTTTAGTTAGATAAAATGGGTGGCTTGCCTGGTTCCACGACAGACGCCATCACGACTCCGGAAATGGGTCGTGACAAAACGCCTGGGCAGAATATAAATCTTCAAATCGAGGGTTAGGCCATTTCTACCATATCTTGACTTGTAGAGCTCGTTTTTGAGCAATTCTTTGTGGGTTTTGTCAAGAAATCCGATTGGGTAAGTGTTCTTCACCTAGAATTAAATACATTCCATGATTTAATATTTGTTTTTATCATTTAAATTGTGTTTTGGGTTTAGGAAAAATGTTGGTTTTTGAAGAAAATTTTCAAAACGAAATTTTAATGATTTGAGGGGCGAAATGGTATCGGAATTTGGTAATTTTTGTATGGTTGAACTCATTTTGGAATGGGTGTTCGGATTTTATAAAATTTGTCGGGTTCCAAAGTGCGGGTCCGGGGGTCTATTATTAGATTTTTGTAAAGATTGAATCTTTATTATCCGGAATAGTTCCTTATAAGTTTTATGTGTGTTTTGAAGTTGTTCTAGTTGGCTTTGAGCCGTCCGGAGGCCTTTTCACCCGAGAAGTCCATTTTAGAGTACCGGGTTGTCGTCTTTGAGGTAAGTATCTTTCCTAACCTTGTGTGGGGGAAATTACCCCTTAGGATCGAGTCTTCTATGTTGTTTGTAGTCCGTGTATACGAAGTGACAAGTGCGTACTCAGACTTATGTGTGGAAAGTTGGCCCTTTAGGAATCTTAGGTCCTTATATTCGTTGAGTATGAACTGTTCTTGACATGATTGAATTTCCTAATATCTAGTTTCATTGTTACTTGCTTAAATGTAGGATTTCTTACTTTTGGATTTACTCCTCTTGCCTATTTGATTCCTAATTGACTTATTAGAAGATTTTGCTCCTTATACGGTCATGCTAGGTCCTCTTAACTACTTATCTCAAATTGTAATTATCTTCATCTCATCCTATAATTGTTTTTGTCTTAACTGAAGTATGATTATTTCCTGCTGCTTGTCCTTAAGTGAAAATTGTTGAATATCCTCGTAATTGCTCAACCTTAAAAGAAGTTTAGATATTTTATACCTTAGTGACTTGCCCTTATATGGAGTTATCGGATTCGTGTGAGTTTTCTTGTTGTTGAACCGTGCATTTTGGGTACGACTCTTATACGTTATTTTTCTTCCTCGTTGAGCTGTCCTTATTATGCCTAGTGTCCTTTGTTGTGCTTATCCTGGTGAACTAGCCTTGATTTTCTTGTGATCAAAGGTCCCTGAATTGATGTATCTACCGTATCTTGTAATATTGTCAATTATTGTTGTTGTACTAGTTGTGATGATGCACGAGGTTTATGCCATGCGGTTGCTGATATGGGGGTTTGCACGAGGCTTCTGACGTGCCGTGTTTTCTATTGATATTTCACATGCGGCGTGACAAGGCGAGATATGTATATGTGGGTTGCACATGTGGCGAGACAAGGTGGGAACATGCTTATGCATGTGTGGTGAAACAAGGCGGGCATATACTTTACTATTGCACACGTGGCGAGACAAGGTAGGCTATGCCGAGAATTGTTTGTGATACTTGTGTTGGCCTGGGGGCATTCCTTGTTGATGATATGGTGTACTGGAACACTTACTGTGTGAGTTTATTCATGTGGAAATTTATGAGATGACAATGTACGTGTTGCCCTTTTCTTCCCTTATGCTTATTGGTTGTTGAATCATGTTAGGACACCTGCACAAGCATACACGCAGTTAAGTACTATTAACGGATTTAGGGCTCTTTGTTGTTATCAAGTATAGATATTCTTGTTGTACTTACCGTATGGGTGGAAATGACCCAATTGGCACGTGAGTCATCCGTGCAGTTAGTACTCGAATGAGGGTGCAAGATTCCAAGTGTTAGGGTTCGAATATTAGGACCCGTAAATGGTGATTTGTCCGAGGTTCGGAACCTCGTAGAGATGAATACGAATTTGATGTAGAAGTGGTTGAAGCTGTTGAGTCATTACTTGTCCGTGTTGTATATTTACACTCCAGATTTGTTTGTGTTCTATTCAATCTTTGTGTTGTTTCATGGGTTCCGCTGATACTTATTGTTTTTCCTTCTTTATCGAATTCATTGTATTGTTAGCTATATCGCGTAGCCTTTATGTGTATATAATTTTTCCCTTTATTCCTATATTGATACTTGTTCAGTTTATTAGACCAGTGGGTGTCTTGACTAGTCCTCGTCACTACTCCATCGAGGTTAGTCTTGATACTTACTGGCCACCACTGTGGTGTGCTCATTCTGCACTTCTGCACATTTTTGTGCAGATCCAGGTATTGATCGTCAGTAGCTGCACGGATTCTTGCCGAGGGGACTCAAGGTAAACCAGTCGCCACGTTCGCAGGCTTCGGGGTCACCTTCCTATTTTGCATTCACACTGCTTTTACTTGCTTCCAAACAGTTGTAATTAGAAGTTGCAGTAAACTCTATAAAGCTTATGACTTGTACTACCGAGTTTTGGGGAATATGCAATGTATAAAGAATTATTTATTTCAGAAAAATATTAGATTTTATTTATTATTGTTGTTATTCCAGGAATTTTAGGCTTACCTAGTCCTTAAGACTAGGTGCCATCACGATACCCAAGGGAGGGAAATTTGGGTCGTGACACCGGGACCATCGGCATGGGACGGGTAGTGCATGCATAGGGTACGACTTAGAATTGAATTAGAGCGCCTTTAGGTAAATAACTTTAACATAGTAATTAGGTAGCAGGAGATGATAGTTTGTGCCCGCTGAATAATGTGAGCAACTCCCTATCTTAAGGTAGTTTCGAAGTATGATTTATGTCGCACAGGGTGATCCTTTAGGCTAAAAAACTTAGGAATCCCTCCCCCCTCCCCCCACTTTTTTTCTTTATACACTTAGTCATCTAATATGGACTATTATAGTTATGCCCTTGTAGATTTGTATCAATTCTCCTTGTGTCATATTAAATTTCTCTGAGTCTTTTTCTCTGCGTTTATTTGATCATCTTGCCTAATTATAATCCACATAGTTTAAAGTTCATCCGGGACCCACAATTGTGGACCTCTAAGAATACCTAACACCTTCTCTTTGAGGTAATTTGAGCCCTTACCCGATCTTTGATGGCATTGACTAGTCAAACAAAATTATTTTCAAGCAGGTGCCCTAACGCACATTAAAAATCGTTAGGTGGCGACTCTTCTTCTTTTAATACTTTACCTCCCACTCAAAAGAGTTGTCACAATGTTGAAACCCTCTTTCGAGAGTAACCAGGGTCCGACATCGTTCATGCATGAAAACTCAAATTATTCATGCGAGAATTTTTTATTTCTTTTATCCCCACTATTTCTAGAATTATGAAAATTCTTAATTATAAATAATATAATCACATAGTCATGAAACTATAACGTAAAGGATTTTTCCTTTCTTCCACTTGAGTTAACCAAGTAGAAAAGTTTTTACCTTTTCATCTCATAAAGAGAGTGAATTTCTATCTTGATCTGTTATTTTTTCAACTGCATAAGAAAAAAATTAAATCTCCTTGAAATTATTGGTGAAATTACAAGTAATTACAGTTGAAAAATAAGATGAAGAAAACAAAATAAAAATTCTTCAAGTTGAGGCGCAAATATCTCGCCCTCTTTAAGGAGATTCAAGCCCACTGCGGTAGCATCTTCGCCGGTCCAGCAGTAATACTCTTGACTTGTCCCCTCCAGGATACAGGCCCGACAATGTCTTATGACTTGAACAAACTCTGGACAAGTTGTTGAGTCCAAAGCTCCACAAAAAATGAACACCTTTCTTTGACAAAATAATATTCTCTTTTGTAGAGAATAATTTGGAGATTTAGATTTTCTCCTTATCTTATCTCTCTTTTTCACTACACCATGTTCACTACTTTGATTCTTTTTATGCAATTATAAATTCCACAAAACTTAATCAATTTCAACGCAAATTTTGTAAAAGAAAATAAAAGTAAAGAAGACATATTACCTACTCTTTAATAGTAAAAATGTGTTAGAACTTTGAATTAAACTACTTAGATATTCATATTAGTAAATATGTTTTTCACAACAATATCAAAGGTAACTTATTGAAAATACATGTCTAACATCTTATTTATTTTTATTACCCCTTTTAAATATAAATATAAATAATAATAATAATAATAATAATAATAATAATAATAATAATAATAATAATAATAATAATAATAAGAAGAAGAAGAAGAAGAAGAAGAAGAAGAAGAACAACAACAACAACAACAACGACAACGACAACAACGACAACGACGACAACGGCAACGACAACGACAACGACAATAACAACGACGACAACGACAACAACAACAACGACAACAACGACAACGACAAAAACAACAACGAAAACAACAACGACAAATACAACAACGATGACGACAACAACAACAACAACGACGACGAAAACAACAACGACAAATACAGCAACGACAACAACAACAACACTAACTATTTTGCATATATGCTTGTATACATACAAATGAAAAAAATATATATAAGGCATCTTATTAAAATTTGACTTTACACCACTAATTTTATGGAGTCTCCCTTGGTTGTGACTTGGCTTTCTCTCGAAGTTGTTTCTCCCACAACTCTATTTTCTTCTTCATCTCTTTTTCATTAAACACTTTCCTAAAAAATTTTCAAGATCACATTGGCATAGTGTTTATTCAACATTACAACTCGCAATTCTTTGCTAATTTTTTTCATATTAATACTTAATATCAATTATACCGCAGGTGGTATCCGAGATCTTCATTTTCTTACAGCAAGCAGTTTCTCCCTGACTTGGCCAAATACTTTTGGCTGAGAACTACAAAGAAACGCCATAATGCAATTAAACCCTAGAAAGAACATAAATATCGAGCAGAAGAAGTAAAAATCCTAATGAGTTCTACTTTGGACGAAAGAAATAAAGGAAATGATGGGTAAAGACACTAACTAGGGGCATTATATATATACATAGGAAAATTAACATTTTTATATGTTACATGAGAAAAGGTTTTTCATTATAAGTTAAATACTAGTATTTTATATGGTTATATATATATATATATAGCACCCTTAACATAGGTGAGTGCAGCATTCCGGCAGCTCAGGGTGTTCAGAGTGACGTGTTGTTCACGGGTTCAAAGTTCTGCCCATTTTATTTGTCAAAACTAAACGGAGACCATCATGTGTGGTTGTCACGACCCAAATTCTCCCTCCATGAATCATCGTGACGGCACCTAGGCTCTACGACTAGGTAAGCCTAACACTTGCGGAAATGAAATGAAAAGCATGAAGATTAACAACTAACAATAACAGATATTTTGAATAAGAAATTAAGATGTCGCTCGGCATATATAGTAATCAACTCCCAAAATATACATAACACTCCCAAGACTCATAACATACGATATATATATATATATATATATATATAGCACCCTTAACATAGGTGAGTGCAGCAGTCCGGCAGCTCAGGGTGTTCAGAGTGACGTGTTGTTCACGGGTTCAAAGTTCTGCCCCATTTTATTTGTCAAAACTAAACGGAGACCATCATGTGTGGTTGTCACGACCCAAATTCTCCCTCCATGAATCATCGTGACGGCCCCTAGGCTCTACGACTAGGTAAGCCTAACACTTGCGGAAATGAAATGAAAAGCATGAAGATTAACAACTAACAATAATAGATATTTTGAATAAGAAATTAAGATGTCGCTCGGCATATATAGTAATCAACTCCCAAAATATACATAACACTCCCAAGACTCATAACATACGATATATATATATATATATATATATATATATATAGCACTCTTAACATAGGTGAGTGCAGCAGTCCGGCAGCTCAGGGTGTTCAGAGTGACGTGTTGTTCACGGGTTCAAAGTTCTGCCCATTTTA
>ML377598.1:0-23570 GCA_005239525.1 Nicotiana knightiana | reverse complement strand
TGACTTGTTTCAAGATAAATCCATAAATACTAAAAGCGGTTAAAAAGTAAAAAGGCTAAATGCACAATAGGTTTAAGATATGTAAATAATTAGATAATTAGGCCAAATATTAATAGTTAAGCTACCGTGCTAGAACCACGGAACTCGGGAATGCCTAACACCTTCTCCCGGGTTAACAGAATTCCTTACTCAGATTTCTGGTCGCAGACAACTTAAAACAGAGCCAAAATTTCCTCGGTTTTGGGATTTTTTAAAAATAAAATGGTGTCTCGGAACATCGTCAAAAATCCGGGTGGCGACTCTGAAAACTAAAAATAAATCCCAAATCCGAATAGTGTCGCTTTAATTGGAAAAACTCCCTTATTATCCTTCATTAATCGGGGGTAGTGAAAAAGGAGGTGTGACAATAATGACTGAAAACTTATCAACACAGGATTCAACAGCATTATGATTGTGTGAAGAGACCATGGAATCATACGCATAAAATTTCCTGTCCGCAATGTCGAAAACGACCAACAACCAACAACCAATGGAAATTCTCTACAATGTTCACGGGCATGATGACATAGTCAACTTCATCCCAGGCAACATTAGCAAGAAGTCTATACCCCAAAATATATTCTGCAACATCATCATGGGGTTTAACAACCTAATACTTCTTTTCTGGCAGAGAATTATTGAACTTCTCATAGATTTGTTCAATCTTCGTCTTGAACAAACAATCGGTTGTTGTAAACCTAGTTTTGTTTTTACTTCCATATTTGCCTCTTTTTCTCAGATAATACATTATAACATCAATTTGCTGCGCAACAAAATAAAATCTACTATAAGATACATTGTAATTACAATTACCAACAAAACAACTACAAATAATTCTACAATGATATCTAAATACAAGTCTACAATTTAAACTACAAAGTCAGACTTCAAATAATCTAACAATTAGCTACACTTTAGCTGCAGTACACTGCAACACATGGAACACATCAACTACAATCAGGTCTCTATCATATATACATTTATACTACAAATTAATCTTGTAATGTTCAGCCTATTCTACAAATTCACTACAATTTAACTACAAACATGAAATACACCTATATATATTCTGTCCAAATTACTAAATATAGAATTTATAGATACAAATAATCAGCAAATTGGATACGTAAGGTACAAACTAAAATACAGTCACACTACATTGAAGAAAGACAACATTTATAAGTCTGTCTACATAATATCTACAATTCAAAATACAAGTCATGGTCAAAATATATTTCATATCTACAACATAACTACATTTTGAATACAAATACAGAAGACACATTATATCTTATGAATAGATTTTTTGATATTTACCGAGTCATTGAGGACTTGTCCGGAGTGAGAAAGGGAATAAAATGAGTACTTCTTATCAACCTTTTCCACTTCAAGGGCTAACCAAGGCTTGATTTGGTTATCCTTTATGAAAAATGGAGCCTTCCTCATGTAAAAACAATTAAATATCCAAAAAAAACATGGAATGACTTACAGATGTAAAAAATAAATGCTGAAATGAAAGTTTCAAATTAGGCATTCATACCTCTTAGATCCTTTGGCATTACAGTGGTATAACCACCTGTTGAATTTATCTAAAACAACAGGATCTATATTTTCACCTATAACAGTAGTGAAGGGGTGCGTCAAGAAGAAAATTTAGGTCCAAGAGAGTTGCTGCCTCCCGAACTGTATAGAGGTATGAAAAGTGATCGTGCATGCTTCCCCGGATGCCTGGTTCTCCCCGGATGCATAGGTGTTGCTTCATCTGGTATGGGCTCGCCATACTTAACCAATTGTGTTAAGTTGTCGGGCAACTCAAAATCATCCAATGTGACCCCCTTCTTCTCAATGCTTGATCCTTCATAATCACCTACATCCACATGATGTGCATCTGCACCTTCATTTTTCTGTTGCTCAGTGGCATGTTCTGTCTGAGCTGCTACAGTCACTCCGTGAATCGGGGACTTTGCATTGATATCTTCAATCTATGTAACATAATACATAAGTTACTTAACAGGAATGTAAAAATGTATAAACTACAATAATATATCTCTGAATGACAGTATGATATTATACCTGCTTGGTCTTCATCAGTTGCACCTTGAAATTCTGTATATAAGTCAGCATGTGCTGGAACATGTTATGGACAAACTGCAGCTTCAATATGTTGTGTTTTATAATTAAAAATGGTAAATAATACTAGATAATGCTGCCTTGAATTTGTAGATATATGTAGGAAATTGTAGAAAAAATGTGGATAATGTGGATATGCCCTATAAAGTTTATACTAAATGTAGATAACTGTAGGTTTTTTGTAGATACCTGTGTTGCTGGTGCTTGCATGCACTTGTTCACCAATATTGAACTGAAATTGCTGGTTGCTCACTCTTTTTTGTTGGTCATTGATTTTGGTTGAACTACCAGCAAACTAAATATTTTATGTTAGTTTGAGTATATTGTTTTATATGTCATAAATTGTTTTGGTATATAAATATATGTCAACTCTTACCTTTGCATCGTCCTCATCATTTCTATTGTTTAGCAATTTCAAAACAGTCTTCACAGAATCATCTACAAACACTCGAAGGCCATGTAGTTCTACAAATACAGCTTTCCTAAAATCCTCTAGCTTTCCATCAACCTACAAGTTAAAAATATATTAAGTTGTTAATTTTATAATATGTCCTAACATAAATTAATAAATATGTGCAATTATAGATAAGAGTATGTCAGAATGAACAATTTTTTATATATTCTGAAGGTTGTTTATGAAATGTAGATAAATTGTAGATAATTTGTAAATATATTGTAGTTCATAATATTACCTGCTCATTTCCCTTTTCTAACTTTCTGAGCTTCTTAGCCATAGAGTCCTTGTCCTCTTGACAATCTGTTTGTTTGGGTTCCAATGTTGGAGGATCAGCATTAGGAACCTCAGATGATTGTTCACCTTCTTGATCTTCATACTCAGTTTTGTTTGGCAAAGTAAGCACTCCATTCTCTTCTTCAGATTCACTCATGCTTGTAAACTAAATGAGGGGAAAAAATAGTTAGTTCGACTAAGGCAGAAAATGTAGAGTAATTGTAGATATTATGAAGGCAAATGTAGAATCATAAAAAAAATGAAAACTTTACCTTAATCCACTCAGGCTTTATCATCTTCTCTTCAAAGGCAGCTAACAAATATGCCCCTTAGTAGCTGACCATCTTAATATGCGAGGTATTGAGTCAGAACACCTCATAGCAAGCACAATGCTGACGGTCGAGCAACACTCATAAAGCCATACTTGCAATGCTAATGGGCATCCCCGTATGAGATAAGAATGTATATGGGGATTTAGCCGGTGCCTAACAGATTCCATAACCTTATTAAACGATTTAATACCCCATGGGTATGACTCAAACTGACCAGACTCTACCAAATAGAACCTAAAGTGGTGTATAAAAGACACATGGTCTTTGTCAGAAGGTCAAACAAAAAATTCCAAAAGATAAAGAATGCACAACTTGACTATCCTCGTCGTATACCTAAGATCTATTTGTTACTATGTTTTTCAAATACCACTTCTCTACTTTTTTTTTGTTAGAAAAATAGTTGTTCATTAGCTTGCTAACATAACTAGAAGTATATCCGTAATCTGTAACCTGATTCACACAATTTAAACCGGTAATTAAAGCAAACTCTCTCAATGAAAAATTCAANGGGGGGGGGGGGAGGAAAGATAGTAAGTAACCAAAACATGTATTTTTAAAAAGCTTCAAAGCATTTGGAGACAATATCTCTTTTATCTAGCGAGGAATGCTAGGATCACACAAAGTGTGGAATCTAAGCATCCCATAATCCACATTATGTGGGGCAAAATAATGTCCATTCTGCACAAAATGATAAATTATTTCACATTAGTAAACTGCATAAAAAGGAAACATTAATCTACTTTATCTACAAATGTAACTACAAAATCACTACACAATAGTTAAAAAACAAATCATTTTCTACAAAAAAAGGCATCAACAAAAAAATACCTACAAATCTGCTTCAAATAGTACAGCCTACCCACACATATAACTACAAAACACTACAAAATATCTACAAATATAAACATTGTCTACAAAAATGCAGGAAAAAAGTAACTACAACTCTACTTCAAATTTTAAGAGCTAACCACAACATAACTACACATTCACTACAAAAAACTACAATTATAAATTGTAGAACATCACAACTACAAATTATCTTCAAAATTGAGACAATTAATCTACACTTTACAAAAAAACGTAAAACACAGATTTTTACATCCTAAACCAAACTAAAAAACTGGAAATGAAACTAATAAATGTTTACCTTCAGCAAAGATTTTTTCTAAACCAATTTTGGGTGTTTTTTGGACTGTTTCTTCATTTTTTGTTTTGAGGAAGCAGGAGACACCTTGGGTTTCTTTCCTGTTAGAATTTTAGGGACCTCTTCAGCAAAATCGTCGTCTACCAAAACCTCTTTCCCTTTTTGTTTGAGTTGTTTGCCTGGTGTAGAACTTCCTCCAACATCTACATCATGTTTTTGTTTGGTTCTCATCTCGGCTCAAATTTGTCTGGGAGATGAACTATGAGTAGTCTCTTCAATTGCATGTGGAGATTTTACTTGTTTTTGGGTGATTTTGGTGTTAACACCCCCAAATCAAATGAGGGGATATCACCTACTGCAGATTCTTTAGGACTTTTTTTTAGAGATTTGATGTTCTTCATGGATTAACTTCAACTTGACTAAAATAGGGAACCAACTTTGTAGAATGATGAGTTCAATTTTTTGTGAATTTAAATGGAGAATTATGAAGAACGTGGGTAGCTGTAATTCTGTAAAAGAGATAACAGAAGGTAAACGTGGGGGAGTGAGGGGTAAGGAGAGAGAATCATGGGGATATACGGTCCTTTAATTATGCAGTAAAAAACTGCCCATTAATTATACCCCTAAATTAATTATGGTATATAATTGGTAATTTGGTATACTAAGTGTAATTAACTCTAATCTTAAACATTGAGGGTAATAAGGTTTACTATATGGCATAGGAAGGTAAAAATTCCATTCTTAATATCCTCACGAAGCCCATAAATAAAGAGACGTACCATTCTGCTATCACTTATGTCATCAGTCTCGTTAGCAAGTGTCATTAGAGAGTCCATATCGCCGTCCCACCACCTCCATTAACAGCGAACGAGTGTCTTCCAGATCCTTAGCAAAAGAGCTTGTTTCCACCTTAACAGATACATCCACGAGAGACTTGAGTTTTTGGTCATCCATGGAAGACCTCTGGATGAAAGCACCAATAGCGAAATCTCAATAGTATTAATAGAAATTGAACTCAATTATAATAACCAAATTGTAGGAACAACTCTCAATTTGCAGCTAGCAATGGAAATACAGAAAACAATAGGATAGGCTAACAGAAGGGGTGATGAACTAGAAGAAGGAGAAGAGAACATTGACAATACTCATAACAACTTTTTTCTCCCTTTGCACTGCCCACGACACTCTGCCTTATACCTTTTTGGCTAACTAACTCTGCTTATTATTCATGTGATCCCCCTCCTTGCTATATTGTTGTGACCCGAACCTGGGCATGGACGTAACATGGTACTCGGTGCCTGACTACATGATCGAGCGAACCAACTGGCTGGTTGAATCAATATGTGATTTCGTAACATACTGAATGCAGAAAGTAAACTAATACATGCTGATATACTGAAAGTCTAAATGATAAAAACCAAATGCGAAAACACTAATATAAGCCTGAAACATATATGTAGCAACATTTCTTAAATTAAATGCTTGTGACTCTGTCTAACTATTAATCTAGTCTATGAAGCCTCTAATGAAGTACTGAAAATATTGACTGTCTGAAAATACTGAAGACTGTAAGGTAATGATAATGCCTCGAAAGAACTGGGGATCACCAAATAGTTGGTACGACAATCCCAGCGCTCTGAAACGTCAACCTGTAAACCATTACCTGCATCGTGAGATACAAGCCCTGGACAAAAAGGGACATCAGTACATTTGAATTGCATTGGTATGTAAAGCAACTGAAAGAAAGAATTATAAATGCTCAAACTAAAACTAAGTTGAGGACTGAGAATTAATAATTGATAATTGAAATGATAATTGTTGAAACTGAAACTAAAATGATAACTGATAGCTGATAACTGATAACTGAAATGATAATGATAACTGATAACTGAACTAAACAAAGGAAGTAAGAATATGAATATTCCCTCTTCTGAATGATGAACTACTTGTTTATCTGAATAAATAAATTGCGGCCTCAGGCCCAATATATATGTGTACAAACTGCTGCCTCAGGCCCAAAGATGCAAAAAACACAAACTGCAGCCTCAAGCCCAAAGATGCATAAAGCATTAACTGCGGCCTTCGGCCCAAATACAGGTGTTCAACATTCAGGAACTGAGAATCATACTGAAATACTAAACCATACTGAGTTACATGATACTTGAATGCTGAATAGAACTAGACTAAGACATGTATTCATGAACTGATTATGAAAACTGAAACTTCAGTTGTTTATGACATGATGATAATCTAGACTGAGGCCCATGGGCATCAAATCCAAGTCTATATTGATTATGCACTGATTTTACAGCATTTAGAATGAAAGTCATGAATGAGTTATGAAGCTAGAGAATATAATTTCTACGACTATTCATGGAACTATGGCATAATTACTTTCTAAGGAAACTAGTAATGGTCATAATGAATGGGACGTAGGGAAAATCATAAACATTCCCAAACGTGAAGAGAGATAGCCTCACATACCTTAACTTCCTGCTCTTGAGCGTAATACAACATTTTTCAACCCCTTTCAACTTTAGTCTATAGCAATATAAGTCAAAGGGATTCCAAATTAGCTATGATACTCATGTTTTGTCACTTAGGCATTTTATCAAACACTTGGTGAGTATAAAGCTTCACAACCCTTATTAATGGTGTTTATTCACCCAAAAACCCAATCTATTGCTCCTAGATAAATTCTAAAACCTCAAATTGTTATAATCAATATCATTCTTTATCACCCATAAGGTAAACAACAACCTTAACCAATAATCAACAATCAACAACCCAAACCTATAACTGTCCATGCTTTTCTATCAAACCCATCAACTCATATCTCATGAACTAGAGTATATAATCATTAATCCAATGCTAGAATCAATTAGAGGGTGAAGACATTACCTTTTTGGAATAAATCTTGCAAAACCCTCCTTCGAGTTCTTGAAGAAATTTCTTGAAGATCTGAGTATTTTATGTGTAGATTCATCAATACTAGTGTAAAAAATGATGGAATTTACACAAAGATAATGGGGATTGCTTACCTTGAAGGTGATAGGAGTTGGGGGTCTTCAGAGAGTGGAGAAGAGCTCCAAAATCCGCCAAACGAAGTGGGGAAAATAACCCCTAAAGGTCTTATATCAAAATAGGGTCGGGTTGAAAAAAAAGAAAAAGAGAGATTTGCACAGTCGCGGCGCATGGGGCGCCTCATGGGACGGCGCGATAATGAAAAATGTGTCTGGAAACGAAATATGGAAGTGTTCGTAAATCTTCACAGCCTTGGCGCATGGGGCAGCGCGGTAGTGTAAAATTCTGCCAGCTTTTGGTAATTTGGTCATAACTTCTGGTAGGGGTGTTCAAATGACGAACAGATTGAAACGTTAGAAACTAGACTCAAAGAAATTTCATTTGATAGGTTGTGCATCACCTAACACCTTATATATATATAGATAATCTCTTCCAAAAGGTGGTCTTGTGCGTACTCATTTGGAATTTTAGTCTATCATGTAATTTTCCAACTTGTTTTAGACTTAGGTCTCTCCTTGGACCCCAAATCACTTATGATATGCCTCCTACTCTTATTATCATAACCAATTTATTAATACTCATTTAATTCATCCACAACCGATTCAGATTTACGGGGTGTTACATTATCTCCCCCTTGGGATCATTCGTCCTCGAATGATTGTCCTCAAATTTAATGCATCATTCGTCCTCGAAAGGAAGTTGAGTTTGATACGAATTTGTTCACCCAGGTAGAGTTGGACTAGAATTGGACGACAAGCTCAACAACTGACTCTACAAATACTCGATGTATTTCTGCTAGAATAAAAACGCACAAAAGCTGAAGTAAATCAAAATCTGAAAGCAATGTTCCCAGAGTTATTTTGCTAGCACAATCACTGTGTGATTCAAAGGCTAAAGTTCAACTGGAAGAACCAGTTCCATGTGATTAATTATTGAGTCTCGTTGATAGTAGTAGGAGTTTTAATATTGTATCTTTTCAGCTTTCATAGAAGCAATTGTAATAGGTACGCATTGTTCAAGTTAGAGTTAACTTGAAGCTTGTAGAAATTAGCTAGGGGTTAGTTACTACAAAGTGATTAGAGTTAGTCCTAGGATTACAAAATAGTTTATTTTGTAAGTCCGTTTGGCTTAGAGTTTTAGTGAAGAGTTTGAGCAAATCCTACGAAGGAGTAGGTCGTGGTTTTTTTTCACCTTTTGAGCCAGGTGTTTTTCACGTAAAAATCTCGGTGTTTTTACTTTACTGCTTTTAGTATTCCGCAACAGTAGAAGTAAATACATCAAGATGAACCAGGTTCTTCCAGTTAGACAACACTCGCAAAATTGGGTACTTCACAATTAACTTATATAATTGTGTGGTATTGACGTCTAAAACATCAATTGGTATCAGAGCAGGTTATCCTTGAAAGGCTAACACCTTGGAGAAGATCAAGATGAGTGCACCACCTGGAAATTGGGAAGGTCAATCAACTGCAAGGCCACCACTCTTCAATGGCCAGTATTACTCTTGGTGGAAAAACAGGATGAAGGACCACCTGATTGGACAAGACTATGAACTCTGGGACATAGTCATTGATGGTCCTCTAGCTACCATGAAGAAGATTGTTGAAGGTATAGATATACCAAAGACTAGAGATGATTGCACTGCTGAGGATCTGAAGAAATGAGAGAAGAATGTAAAGGCCAAAAAATGGCTAGTGTGTGGACTAGGTCCAGACGAGTACAGCAGAACCCAAAGTTGCACCACTGCCAAAGAGATCTGGGATACCTTGANACTAGGTCCAGACGAGTACAACAGAATCCAAAGCTGCACCACTGCCAAAGAGATCTGGGATACCTTGCAAGTAGCCCATGAAGGAACACCTCAGGTAAAAAGGTCAAGAGGTACTCTACTATACTCTCAGTATGAAAACTTCAC
The DNA here is from genome assembly GCA_005239525.1 of Nicotiana knightiana. Classification (NCBI taxonomy): domain Eukaryota; kingdom Viridiplantae; phylum Streptophyta; class Magnoliopsida; order Solanales; family Solanaceae; genus Nicotiana; species Nicotiana knightiana. The sequence goes on along the minus strand of ML377598.1, from coordinate 14,256 downwards.
TATGAAAGAAGGAGAGACTATCCAAGAGATGTACACAAGGTTCACAACCTTGACTAATGAACTGAAGTCTCTTGGAAGAGTCATTCTTGAAGAGGACAGGGTTGAGAAGATCCTAACAAGGGTCTTGCCTATTTCCTGGGAAAGCAAAATCACTGCTATCCAGGAATCCAAAAATATGGCAACCCTGAGATTAGATGAGCTGATTGGAAACCTCACTGCCTATGAACTGAGAAGGCAGACAATGAAGATGGATGGTCCAAAGAAGGAGAGGAGTCTAGCACTAAGAATCACTGAGGGAGAAGATCTGGAGGATGATGATATGGCCATGATCACCAAAGAATTCAGAAACTTTTTCATGAGGAAGAAGGGCATCTCTAGAGGAGGAAACTACAACAAATCAAAAGCCCCAGAAAGGCCAACCAACGAGGGATGCTATAAATGTGGTAAGACTGACCATCTCATCAAAAATTGTCCTCAATGGGAAGTAGAATGGAAAAAGGAGTGATATGAAAGAAGGAACAGTTCCAACCCAAGAAAACCGCAACAAAGGCTATGGTTGCTGCTTGGGGGGAAAGTTCAAATAAGGAATCAGAAGATGGGGAGACTAAAGATCAGGCGCTCATGGAATTGGAGAATCTGATGAGGAATCACATGAAGAACCAGAGGTTCAAGTGAGAGGAGGCAGTCAAATTTGGTATTTGGATAGTGGCTGCTCAAAGATATGACTGGGAACATGGAACAGTTCCTTTCACTTGAAAGTCTCAAAGGAGGAAATGTCTCCTTTGGAAACGGAAAGAAAGGTGAAATCATTGGGGTTGGTAAGGCAGGTAAGGATGACACACGATCCATTGAACATGTGTATCTAATAGATGGCTTGAAATATAGCATGGTCAGTGTATCACAACTGTGTGACAGAGGTAACCTGGTTGCTTTTACTTCCACAAAATGTTTTGTGATTAACCTGCTTACTGACAAGATTGTTTTGCAGGGAAAAAGAATGAATAACATCTATGTCATAGACTTGTCCACACTGTCTGAAAATGAACTCACTTGCCTAAGTGTGTTGGACAGTGATCCCCTCCTGTGGCACAAACGACTTGGTCATGCGAGTCTAACTCAGCTTAACAAACTAGTCTCTAAGGACTTAGTGGTAGGACTTCCTAACATTAAGTTCAAGGAGGACAAAGTTTGTGAGGCATGTGCCAGGGGGAAGCAGGTAAGGTCCTCTTTCAAAAGTAAGAAAATAGTCAGTACCACCAGGACGTTGGAACTGGTTCATATGGATCTATGTGGTCCTATGAGAACTCTGAGTAGAGGTGGTAAGAGATATGTGATGGTGCTAGTTGATGATTATTCAAGGTTCACTTGGACCTTATTCCTGGCATCTAAGGATGAAGCATTTGATATGTTCACCTCATTTGTCAAGAAAACTCAAAATCAATTAGGACATCAACTAGCATCAATAAGATCTGACCATGGTACTGAATTTGAGAATGCTAAGTTTGCTGAGTTCTGTGATGAACATGGTGTCAATCATAACTTTTCTGCTCCTAGAACCCCACAACAAAATGGGGTTGTTGAAAGGAAAAATAGAACTCTTGAAGACATGGCAAGAACCATGCTTCTATCTAGCAAACTACCTCACAGCTTCTGGGCTGAAGCAATAAACACTGCTTGTTACATAATCAATAGATGCATGACCAGACCTCTGGTAGAGAAAACTCCCTATGAATTACTTAAAGGGAGAAAGCCCAACATATCCCACTTTAGGGCTTTTGGATGCAAGTGTTTTGTACATAATAATGGCAAAGATTACCTAGGAAAATTTGACCCAGAAGTGATGAGAGAGTATTCTTGGGATATTCATCACATAGCAAATCTTATAAAGTGTATAATAAAAGAACTATGTGTTAGAAGAAAGTATACATGTTGTCTTTGATGAAACTAACATTTTTGCTGAGAGACAGGAACCTGAAGATGAGGAGCTTGGACTGGTAAGAAGCAGTGATCACATTGAAGAAAAGGTGGAACAGGTGATGGACCAGGTTCAACTACCCCAAGCATCATGACAGGGGGAATTCAACATATGTAACCTGGTCCTGATCCTGCTCCATGGTAACAAGACACCATGGAATCGTCTAGTACTGAACAACTGGTACTTAAACCACACAAATATCAGAGTTCTCACCCTCTTGAGAACATCATAACAGATTTGACATCCGGAATCAAAACAAGATCATCCTTGAAAAATCTGTGTGCGTTTGATGCCTTTCTATCCATGATCGAACCAAATAACATAGGGGAAGACCTACAATATGTTGATTGGGTAAATGCCATGCAAGAAGAGCTGAATCAGTTTGAAAAAAGTCAAGTATGGCACTTGGTACCTAGGCCACTAGACAGATTAGTGATTGGCACCAAGTGGATCTTCAGGAACAAGCTCGATGAGGATGGAACTGTTACAAGGAATAAGGCAAGATTAGTTGTTCAAGGGTATAGTCAAGAAGAAGGAATTGACTATGATGAGACCTTTGCCCCTGTGGCAAGACTGGAGGCAATCAGACTTCTTATAGCATTTGCTGCACACATGGAATTCACTCTTCATCAGATGGATGTTAAGAGTGCCTTTCTCAATGGCTATCTGAAGGAAGATGTATTTGTCAAGCAGCCTCCAGGTTTTGAAAGCAAGGAGTCACCTGACCACGTATACAAACTCGACAAGGCTCTATATGGTCTCAAACAAGCACCAAGAGCATGGTACGAACGATTATCAAAATTCCTGCTAGAACATGGGTACAAACGAGGCAAAATTGGCAGTACCTTGTTCTTAAGGGAAAAGGGTAAGGATTTACTGATTGTGCATATATATGTGGATGATATTATATTTGGGGCGACTTCTGAAAAATTGAGCAAGGAATTTGCTATGCTAATGGGAAGTGAGTTTGAGATGAGTATGATGGGTGAGCTTAACTTTTTCGTAGGCTTGCAAATTAAGCAAAACCCAAATGGAACAATGATCCACCAATAGAAGTATGTGAAAGAATTGCTCGATAAGTTTAAAATGGAGGACTTAAAAGAAATAGACACTCCCATAGCCACAACTACAAAATTGGATGTGGATGAACCTGGTTCATCTGTTGATCAGAAGCTATACAGAGGGATGATTGGGTCTCTATTATATCTCACTGCCAGCAGACCTGATATTGTGTTCAGCGTGGGATTGTGTGCTAGGTTTCCGGCAAATCCAAAGGAGTCTCACCTCACTACAGTGAAAAGAATTTTGAGATATCTGAAAGGCACCACTGATTGTGTGCAGCTTTTGATCCACGAGCTCCCTCTTGCTTCTTGTTATAACTTCTGGTCCTTTTCTGAGTTATGAAGACCCCTATTTATAGTTGTGGGAAGGGAGAGTTATGATAAGAACACACTCTTTCCGACCAATCAAATTGAAGTGTGACAAGGCCGTATTTGATTGGCCAGAACATGTCACTTGCACATGTGGCGCTATTTCACTGGCCCTTTAATGTGACTTGGCATGCCTTGTCATTTTGACACGTGGCATGATCCCATTGGCCCTTTTGTTTGACTTGGCGCGCCACGTCATTTGACACGTGGTACCAAACTGGGCCTCTACAAAGATGGCATATTGGGCCTAATGAAGTGGACTCATCATTTGTAGCCCAACTAAATGGGCTAGCCGAATAGATTAAAGTTTATTTATTTAATCCATATATATTTGAAATTATATAATTAATCTAATAATATTAATCTAATAATATTAATCCATAATATTTAGTTGGACTACCATATTTAATATATAATCCAAATTATTTTATTGAATTAAATTTAATATTTTATATGCCTACAAATGCCCCCTACTTCAAGCATTGTCGGAACATAAACTTGATTATTAACGACAAGGTCTTGAAGTATCAGTGAAGCCCCAAACACGGGTGTCAAATTGGTGATTTCAACGGAATAATTCCCACAAATAACTTGCACTTTGCCTCAAAAATATTAATGGTAATAATATTTGAACAAGAATAAGGCAAAACAATTATGATTGAAGTTTGCATTCTGTCTATGTGATCTCATTCACATGATTTTACTGTTTGAAATGAAATTTGTTGGAAATTTACTTTGCAAAATAGTTTTCTTTGTCTCTAGTAAGGATCCTAGGAAATTTATTTCGTTTATATGTGGGAAACGAATTGCCTTCGCAGCCTTACTAGCGAAATCCTTGTAGAAAACTAATTATAACAATGTCCCACATCGAAATTTGCTTCTCAATAGACGAGTTTAATTATCTATATAAGGTTGCACTCCCTTCAACTCATGAGTATTAGTTCGCATTATTTGTAAGCCACTTGAGTCTATTTTTTTGGACTCGGAAGCATTAACGCGAAAGTAATTTCTTCTTCTTTTCTTGTGCTTCTCTTCCTTATTTTACTTGTTGTATTTTTTTTTTGAAGTAATTTGACGAAGTAATTTCGTCAAATTATGAAGTCCTCTTTAAGTTCGAGACGAAGGTCTTTAAAAGTTCGTGATGAAGATTTTTAAAATTTGCGGCAGCAAATCATAAAAGTTCGCGATGAACACCTTTGCGGCGAAGCCCATAAAAGTTCGCGATGAAGACCTTTAAAAATTCATGGCGAATATCGCAATGATCCTTTAAAGTCTGCGATGAAGACCTTAAAAATTTGTGGCGAAGCCCACTAAAAGTTCGCGTAAATATCCTTAAAAGCCCATGGTCAAGATCTTTAAAAGCTCACAGCGAAGACCTTTAAAAGTTTGCGGTAAAGACTTTAAATGCACGTGATGAAGACCTTTTAAAAATCCGTGGCGAAGATCCCTAAAAGTTCGCGATTAATACCTTAAAAATTTGCGGCGAAGCCCATAAAAGTCCGCGATGAAGACCTTTAAAAATTTGTAGCGATGATCCTTAAAAGTTCGCGGTGAAGACCTTAAAAATTCATGATGAAAATTCATAAAAGTTTGTGGTAGAAATCTTTAAAAGTCGGCAGAGGGGACTCTTTAAAGTTCGCCACGTGCACCTTTAAAAAGTTCAAGACAAGTGCCTTTAAAAGTTCGAGACATACACCTTTTAAAAGTTCGGAACGAAATCCTTAAAAACTTCGAATGTCTTTAAAAGTTCGCGACGAACACCTGCAGCGAAAACTTTTTTATTTTATTTTAAAAAGCGCCTTCAGAATTGTCCCAGACAATATTTTAAAACCAACTTTATATTGCACCACGCTGGCAATTTCAGATTTGTGCACTTCGCCAAAACTTATATATCTTGATGTAGGAATGTCAAAATCATGAACCGCTTGATTTTATGGATAATAAACTTCGAGATATTAGACATATCCAAAATTCGGAATCAAACAATTTGATAATCGTCCCAAATATTAGTTTGAATCTAACTTTAAATTCTGTCACGCCGACGATTCCAGATTTGCACAACTTCACCAAAATATTTGTATCTTGATGTAGGAATGTCGAAATTATGAACCGTTTGATTTTATGGAAACTAGACTTCAAGATCTAAGACATCTAAAATTTAGAATCAAACACTTTAAGAATCGTTCAAGATATTATTTTGAAGCTAACTTTAAATTCTGTCACGCTGACGATTTCAGATTTGCACAACTTCACCAAAATATTTGTATCTTGATGTAGAAATGTCGAAATCACGAACCGTTTGATCCATTGGAAACTTAACTTCGAAATATATAACATATCCTAAAAGCAAAACTTAATGCCTTAATAATAGTTTCAGATAATATTTTGAAGTCAACTTTGGTTCCTGATATGCCGACAGTTTCAAATTAGCGCGACTTCACCAAAATATTTGTATCTTGGTATGGGAGCCTTGAGATTGTAAGAACTTATTCATTCTCACCAAATATATTAGGTCCAAGTCTCTCTGAATTTAAAATGTCATGAAGGTTGACTAAAATAACTTGAAGGTGTGGCGAATGTGAATGAATAACGGATTCCCGAACTTCAATGCAAATGCTCGACAACCTCCAAAAACGTATTAATCATTTAATTGAAGACACCAATTTACCATAGTGGCTTGCCCCCTTTAAATCAAATGGGATCCAAAGTTTAACAGAAGAACGGTCTCTCAACTCGATTTGTAAGTGTTGATTGAATGAATTACACTCCATCGTACTTCATTCGGACAACGATTGGGGGATTATGTATCGTTTGAACTCATACGAATGAACTCATAATGAAACTCTAAGCTGCCTACGTACCTCGGTGAAGAGGATCAAGTCATACCGTAGTTCAGAATGGTTTTTTTTATGTCCTAACTTTTTCCTAGGTCGTCTCTTTCGAGATTTTCAACCTAGAGGACTTTTATTTTTATTTTTTTATGTCCTAACTTTTGCCTAGGCCGCCTCTTTCGAGATTTTCAACCTAGCGGAATTTTTTTCTTTTTGGGCCGTACACAGTTTAGACTCATGCGGGCCAGGAGTGTAGGAACATGCAGTTTATGCTCATGCGTTAAGGAGCGTTGCAACTTCAAGGATAATACTTCTTCAAAAACTTGCCATTGATCGGGCCGATTCTCATACCGTCTGCATCAACCAGCTTGTAAGCCCCACTTGAATAAGCTTCTTGCACGACATATGACCCATCCCATTTTGAAGTGAACTTCCCTACAGGTTTATGGGAAGTGATAATGGGTCTTCTTATGGCAAGGACTTGATCTCTTACTTGAAAGGATCTCGGGCGAAATCTTTTATTAAAGGCACGAGACAATCGATCTTGATAGCATTCAAGACTTTGTTGGGCCTCCAACCTTTTCTCATCAAGAGCCTCCAACTCTGCTAATCGAAGTCGAGCATTTTCTTCATCAGTGATCCCTTCTTGAATAGCCAGTCGTAATGAAGGTATTTGACGCTCAAGTGGCAAGACGGCTTCGACTCCATAAACGAGTGAATACGGAGTTGCTTGTGCTGGTGTGCGGTGAGTCGTTCTATATGCCCATAGAGCTTCTTCCATACGGTCATTCCAATCTCGTTTGGATTTGGAGACGACTTTCTTCAGCAGGTTGCATAAAGTTTTGTTGAATGCCTCAGCTAGGCCATTGGCGGCAGCATTGTACATCGAAGAGTTACGTTGCTTGAAGCCAAATATATCACAAATCTTGTTCATCAACCTATTGTCGAATATTTTTTTGTTTGGATATGGATTAGACTATTTTTGACATGTTTTAAATCCGACAATTCAATGGTCATTCGAGTTACTCGTTAGGTCAAGTCAACAAATAAGTTATAACCTAACTTGTTCAAACTTGGACGGATTAAGCAAGTTACTAATAAATGAGTTGATTTTGCCAGTTAAAGTAACAGTTTTTCCCGGACCTTGAGTCCAACCCTTCTCCAAACCTCGCGCATAGTGAGAGCTTAGTACACCGGACTGTCATTTTTTTTAAGTAACATTTTTCCTCTTCAACTTTCAGCTGCCAAACTTGGGGTTCAATCACCACCACCATATCTTTCATTAGCACCTAATGATGATGCAATATTGAAAGGAGTGAATTATGCATCTGGTGGAGCTGGAATTCTCAATGACACTGGACTCTACTTTGTAATAAATCACTCCCATTTTTACTTCTAATTTCTCTGATTTCTTTTCTAGCAAATTCTATCCTTCTCTAACAAACAACATCTTTACTTTGCTTTTTACGCAAAACAGATTCAAAGAATGTCATTTGATGATTAAAGAGCTTTGGGAAGACAAAGGAAGCAATCAAGGCTAAAATTGGAGAAGTGGCTGCAGAAGAACATGTTATTAAAGCTGTCTACTTTATTGGAATGGGTATATTTGTGCATATTCTTATATTTCTATTATCACTTGTTGTTTCGTTCGCTTTGATTTTTTGATTGGCCTGCTGGTATTACTATTTGTTATTACTCCTTTTCTTCTTATTTTTCTTGAGCCGATGGTATATCAAAACAACCTTTTTATCTTTTCAAAGTAAGGATATAAAAATTAGGGGCAATATAGTCCTTACGTAAGCGTCATCCTATCCAACTATCGGGCGTTAAGATACGTTTCAAGCGTGGATGATTATCATAAGAGATTCCCAACATATCATATCATTCTCGTTCTTGAAAATCCATAATTTTCCAAACCTCAAAAACAGACGAAATTCCTCCGGGAGGAAAATGCTTTTATGCATACCTCTTCTGGTTGATTCACACCATCCTCTATTCTCGTAAGATAATAGACACTAGCTAACAGCTTGTCAGGCGATACATCAAGGGCACATTGAAAGCGAAGATAGTTATACTCATATACATAAAAAAAAATGGCAGCAATGGAGCGTCAGACTCCACTTGTGAGATTACACTGAGTTGTTTGTTGTTGTTGTTTCTGCATAATATATACCAGAACATAGCGGCATAACTTATATGGAAAGCAATAGAACTTTCAAATAAATAAGCCAAGAAAGACTTCTTTTTACATCTCTTACTATTCATCTGCCGAAAAAATACTTCAATTTCTCTAATGCTAACTTGTAATCCTTTCAGGTAGCAATGACTATGTAAATAACTTCCTGCAACCCTTTTTGGCTGCTGGACAACAGTATACACATGACGAGTTTGTAGAGCTTCTAATCTCAACCTTAGGCGAACGATTCACAATAAGTTATGCAAAGTTCAATACAGTTATTCAGGATTTTATACGTAAAATCAAACGATGTCTTAAGTAATAGAGAATTTCATGATATGAAGATTAAAGTTTCTTATACTTCAAACCAAACGTCCCCTCAATTTTTTTATCATAGTAATAATCACTTGTCATTATCTTTCTGGCCTATTCGTTCATATCACTTGTTTCTACTGTTTGGGGAGCCTTGGAGCAAAGGTAAAGTTGTCTCTGTGTAGTTCACGAGTTCGAGCCGTGGAATCAGCCACTAATGCTTGCATCAGGGTAGGCTGCTTACATCACACTCGCTTTGGGTGCGGCCCTTTTCCGGATCTTGCATAAACACGGGATACTTCGTGCAACGCACTACCCTTTTACTTGTTTCTATCGTTTCTTTTATCTTACTTAAACTGTCGGTCTATTGGAGACAACTTCTCTATCTTCTTAGGGTAAGAATAAGGCTCGTTTACACAATAACGTCCTCATACTCCACTTGTGTAATTCCACTGGGTTGTTGTTGTTGTTGTAATCACTTGTGTTATTTTCATCTTGTTGAATTTTAGAGACTTCATCAACTTGGAGCAAGAAAGATGGTATTTCATGGACTTGGACCACTAGGTTGCATTCCTTCATAGAGAGTGAAATCCAGGAATATGGAGGCTTTTGCATCCGTACCCACTTTTTGTGCCACGTTTTAACTTATATCCGCTTTGTAAAAAAAATTGCATCCGTACCCGCTTTTNGGAACTTCAGCTCTAGAGCTGAAGTTTTTGTCTTTGTAAATGGGGAACTTCAGCATACGGGGCTGAAGTTCCCCAGTTATAAAGATAAAAACTTCAGCATACGAGCTGAAGTTCCCCCAGTTACACTGGGGAACTTCAGCTCTAGAGTTGAAGTTTTGTCTTTTGTAAATGGGGAACTTCAGCATACGGGGCTGAAGTTCCCAAGTTATAATGACAACAACTTCAGCATACCGAGCTGAAGTTCCCCAGTTCTATGAAGTTTTGTCTTTTGTAAATGGGAAACTTCAACATAGGGGCTGAAGTTCCCAAGTTATAATGACAACAACTTCAGCATACGGAGCTGAAGTTCCCAGTTTACAAAGACAAAACTTCAACTCTAGAGCTGAAGTTCTCTAGAGTTGAAGTTTTGTCTTTGTAACTGGGGAACTTCAGCCCCGTATGCTGAAGTTTTGTCTTTATAACTGGCGAACTTCAGCTTAACTGGTGAACTTCAGCTCAGCGAGGGAAAGAGGAGCTAAAGTTATTTAAAAAGTGGGTACAAGTTAAAAGTTTTTAAAAAAACGGGTATAAGTTAAATGAGGGCGATTAAATAGGATGCCGCGCGCAATTTTTACAGGAATATGCTTGAAACAAATCAATTTATGGGTGCAAAAATTCAACTCAAAAGTGGGAAAACTAATTGCTTCTCTGAATAAGCACCTCCCATATGCTCAGATAACATTTGCAGACACTTACCCAATAGTTCTAGACTTGATTGAGAATCCTATAGCTTATGGTAAGCTCAATGNTGTTGTTGCAATAGGATCACCTTTGGTTAATGTTACACTACACTGGTACCTATGCGTGTAAGTCGTTAAGGGATAAAGGGATTCTGTGTTGATTGTCCCGTAAATATAAGTTGTCGAAATGAATATTCCTAGATTTTAGCTTGCTTTATGATAGTCTTTTTGGTTTCTCACCGGTGTTCAGTACCCGTATTGGGGCTCAACTAAATGCAAATTCGTGGGGAAGTCCCACATTAGGGGGTAACAAAAGCAACTCTCTACTTAGGGCTCGACTCCTAGTTTAGGATGAATGAGTACTTATCATTCTACAACTCAAGACCTTTGTTATGTTAGTTATTGCGCGCCTTAACTCCTCTCACTTTGGAAAGATTTTCAGTATTTTAAAAGCAACAAAAAGACATATATATATATATATATATATGTCTTTTTGTTGCTTTTAAAATACTGAAAATCTTTCCAAAGTGAGAGGAGTTAAGGCGCGCAATAACTAACATAACAAAGGTCTTGAGTTGTAGAATGATAAGTACTCATTCATCCTAAACTAGGAGTCGAGCCCTAAGTAGAGAGTTGCTTTTGTTACCCCCTAATGTGGGACTTCCCCACGAATTTGCATTTAGTTGAGCCCCAATACGGGTACTGAACACCGGTGAGAAACCAAAAAGACTATCATAAAGCAAGCTAAAATCTAGGAATATTCATTTCGACAACTTATATTTACGGGACAATCAACACAGAATCCCTTTATCCCTTAACGACTTACACGCATAGGTACCAGTGTAGTGTAACATTAACCAAAGGTGATCCTATTGCAACAACAACGTCAAGGATACTTGTTAGTTGTTACTATTTCCACTATCCAATAACTAATTTGATCCCGAGATAAGGAATAAGCAATAGATTCCAACTGTAATAAAAATTGGTAGGTCTATGACAATAGACTATAATAATAAACCTAGTATAATCTCAGAAGTGAGGTCTGGAAAAGGTAATGTGTATGGTACTTGTTGATTGTTTCCTTGTTTATGAACTATTTCTTTATTTGGGGTTTTAAAGCTAAAATTTTGGATACTATTTTGTTTTTAGGTTTCAAGATTTCCAATACGTCATGTTGCAGTGTGAATACTAGTGTTGGTGGGCTATGTTTACCAAACTCAAAACTGCGGAAGAATCGAACGGAATATGTATTTTGGGATGCATTTCATCCTACAGATGCAGCAAATATAGTTCTCGCAGATGGAATTTTCACCACATTATTTCATGAGGCATCTAGCCCTGCACTATCACCTTATCCTCGAAATTTTTTGAAAAACATAGTTGAGATCCTATGCCAAAGAAGTACACTTTATTGAGTCAAATGTATTGATTATTCTATTTGTCATGAGAAAATGTACTACTAGTAATTGTTATTCATTCTATTTCATATTTAAGAATACAAGGTTAAATCAAAGATTTGGGGAGATTCTGGCTTACCTAAATAATTTAAAGATAAGATTGTTTTTATAGGATGAAATACAACAACAATAACAAATCTATCCTCAGCTCAGGATCATTTTTATAGGGTGAAATGAAGTGTGAAAATTGAGTGTCAACATCTTTTTTACACGATCAATGCATTTTTAAGTTGAGATTATTACCATTTTTATCGAATTACTAATAAATGCTTATAATAACAACTACCTAGAATTAATGGTAAGAGACCTAATTAAATAAATATTTTTTCCAAATAATAAGGGGTCGTCTGGTAGAGTACATAATAATAATGCTGAATAGGGTGCATTAGTAATGTTGATATTAGTTATACTTGCATTAATTATAATAAAATATTTCTTATCCATTATTTAGTTTGATATATTAAAGCATTGCACAATTTCTAAAAGAATTGTTTGTTTATAAAAGTAGCATCATAACCCGTCCATCATTTTATCTTTTTAAAAGAAATATATGTTGTGAAATTATTTTATATGAAAAAGGTTTAAGAAAATTATGTGATTATAATGTAGTATAAAACTTAATATATATTTATACAAAAAGAAAATATTCTAATTATTTATTTATTTATAAGGAATATAATTTTATTTCTCACTTGAATTATTACAAACTTGCATTAATATAATAACATACTTTAGAGTCAAATATAAATTTTAAAATACAATTTTATCTTTAACTAAATTAATGCATCCCCATTACATTGTTAATACCATAATTTCTTAATGTATTGGATAATACCAAATAGAGTGATGCATATGTTCAAAAGGTGTACCAAACGAAGTATTAGCTCACAAAGCTAATACTTGCATTATTTTACCTAATGCATCCTAACAAACAACCCCTAAGTAGTCCTCTTAACATATTTTATAATAAACCCTTCTAATCAATAATTATAATACAATGTCACAATACTAACACGTTACTCATATTTCAATTTTAACATGAGTAATCCACCATTATATCTAATTTCTTCAATTTTAACATGAGTAATCCACAATTATAGTTTCCTCAATTTACACAACCAATTTTCTTAATTTTTTATTTCATCTTATTAATAAAACCACGTAAAATAAATCAATTAAAAGTTTAAATTTTGTTTAGAGTAATCCACCATTATATCTAGTGCAACATGGACATCAATGTTCTTTTGTCCAAATCTATGATATTTTGAGCATAAGCAAAGGGGGTCGAGCCTCACATTTCTTGAACATTACAATACTAATTAACCTCATTCTACATTGACTTATCTTGTCAATAAAAACAAAATCCTAATAATTTTTTTATGTTAATTTCAATTTATTAAAAAGATTATAAAAGTAATCTTCAAGTAGGGTTATTTGCTCTCAGACATGGGCCAAAGTTTTTCCACATGAGAAGTTAGTGAGAATTAATTAAGACCTAAAAGGATTTTAAGCCGAAGAAAAAATAAATCCCACTTAATTTCAATTTGCTCAACAAATAGCTTTCATCTTTACACCCAAAACAATGGATCTAAGATTCACAAAGCCTTTTATTAAGCAAAAAAGTAATTAAGTAAACACCCTTCAGCTAAAACTCCAAATTGGTTCTTTTACCAAATCCCACCAAACTTGTTTTTTCAGTGTGGTTAAAGCAAAATAAATCATCACTGAGCAAAATACCAAAACTCAAATTTATCAAAACAATAATAACAAATCATTTTGATGATGTAGAACCTACGAGAAAACGCATAAAATCATTGAAAAAATACTGAAATCAGCGTGTCCATAAGTGCTAAAAAAAACGAAATTAATTTAGCATCGTTTGTTGTTTCCTCTGTTATTGTTATTTTGAAACAGAGAAAATCATAGTTGATGCTCTAAGATTGGAAATAACAATAAACGTCAAAAGATGAAGATTGATTGAAACCATATGGACGAGAAGTACATTTGGTGGGGGATCTGCGGATGAGAATTGTTTGAAGGCTGTTGCACATAGATCTGGATATTTATAGGATCCGTGGTTAGGGTTTTCTAATGGGCTTGGGCTTGTGTCTTCATTTTAGCCCATTATTTATGGTCTTGAAATTTGAAGATCCAGCCAGCCGACTCCGCCCGCTTTTAGATCCAGGAATTTGAAATTACGTAAGAGAACCTTAGCAATCCCATAAAAGACGAATTAACCAAAGGTGATCCTATTGCAATAATAGCGTCGAGGACACTTGTTAGTTGTTACTATTTTTATTGTCCAATAACTAATTTGATCCCGAGATAAGGAATAAGCAATAGATTCCAACTGTTAAAGAAAATTGGTAGGTCTATGACAATGGACTACAACAATAAGCTTAGTATAATCTCACAAGTAAAGTCTGACAAAGGTAATGTGTATGGTACTTGTTGGTTGTTTCTTTTTTTTTTATGAACTATTTCTTTATTTGGGGTTTTAAATCTAAAATTTTGGATACTATTATTTGTTTTTAGGTTTCAAGATTTCCAATACGTCATGTTGCAGTGTGAATACTAGTGTTGGAGGGCTATGTTTACCAAACTCTTGTTACCGCTTCTGTGTTAAAACTCAGAAAATCAGAAGAACTGTTAGAAGAAACAGAAAAA
>ML377597.1:1912-18097 GCA_005239525.1 Nicotiana knightiana | reverse complement strand
GGCTCCGTACCAAGGCGTCCGGCCTGGACCATGGCAGGTGATAATACATGCACGACTGGCGGAGTTCCAGTTTAATTGCCATAAATTGCCAAAAAATGTAACTTGATCATTTCGAAGCGTGTGTTTTGGTTCCCGGGGTCGTATTTGATGTCCTGGACAAATATCATTCTATCTGGTACCGTCTCCGTACCAAGGCGTCCTGCCTGGAGCATGAAAGGGGATAATACAGGCACGACCGCGGACTTCCAGTTTAATTGCCATAAAATGCCAGGAAATGTTACTTGATCATTTTGAAGCGTTGGTTATGGTTCCTTGGGTCGTATTTGATGTGCCGGAGAAATATCATGCGATCCAGTACCGGCTCCGTACCAAGGCGTCCGGTCTGGACCATGGCAGGCGATAATACAGGCACGACTGGCAAAATTCCAGTTTAATTTCCATAAAATGACAAAAATTTAACTTGATCATTTTGAAGCGTTGGTTAAGGCCCCTTGGGTCGTATTTGAAGTCCCGGAGAAATACCATGCGATCGGGTACCGGCTCAGTACTAAGGCGTCCGGCCTTGACCATGGCAGGCGATAAAACAGGCACGACTGGCGGAATTCCAACTTTNCCAAGGTGTCTCGCCTAGACCATGGCAGGCGATAATACAGGCACGACTGGCGGAATTCCAGTTTAATTGCCATAAAATGAAAAGAAATGTAACTCTATCATTTCGAAGCGTTAGTTATGGTTCCTTGGGTCGTATTTGCCGTCCCGGAAAAACATCATGTGATACGCTACTGGCTCCGTACCAAGGTGTCTTGCCTGGACCATGGCAGGCGATAATACAGGCACGACTGGCAGAATTCCAGTTTAATTGCCATAAAATGACAAAAAATGTAACTTGATCATTTCGAAGCATTGGTTATGGTTCCTTGGGTCGTATTTGATATCCCGGACAAATATCATGCGATCCGGTACCGGCTCCGTACCAAGATGTCCGGCCTGAACCATGGCAGGCAATAATACATGCACGACTTGCGAACTTCCACTTTAATTGCCGTAAAATACCAAAAAATGTAACTTGATCATTTGGAAAGCGTTGGTTATGGTTCCTTGGGTCGTATTTTCTGTCCCGAAAAAATATCATGCGATCTGGTACCGGCTTCGTAAAAAGGCGTCTGGCCTGGACCATGGCAGGCGATAATACAGGCACCACTGGAAGAATTCCAGTTTAATTGCCATAAAAGTCCAAGAAATGTACCTTGGTCATTTTGAAGCGTTTGTTATGGTTCCTTGGGTCATATTTGATGTCCCAGAGAAATATCATGCGATCCAGTACCAGCTCCATACCAAGGCGTCCGGTCTGGACCATGCCAGGCAATAATACATGCATGACTAGCGGAATTCCAGTTTAATTGCCATAAATTGCCAAAAAATGTAACTTGATCATTTCGAAGCGTGTATTATGCTTCCTTGGGTCGTATTTGATGTCCCAGAATAATATCATGCTATCCGGTACCGGCTCCGTACCAAGGGGTCCGGCCTAGACCATGGCAGGGGATAATAGAGGCACGACTGGCGGAATTCCAATTTAATTGCCATAAAATGCCAAAAAATGTAACTTGATCATTTCGAAGCGTTGGTAATGGTTCCTTGGGTCGTATTTGATGTCCCGGAGAAATATCATGCAATCGGGTACCGGCTCAGTACCAAGGCGTCCGGCCTGGACCATGGCAGGCGGAAGTACAGGCACGACTGGCGGAATTCCAGTTTTATTGCCATAAAATACCAAAAAGTGTAACTTGATCATTTTGAAGCGTTGTTTATGGTTCCTAAGGTCGTATTTGATGTCTCGGACAAATATCATGCGATCCGAGACCGGCTCCGTACCAAGGTGTCTGGCCTGGACCATGGCAGGCGATAATACAGGCACAACTCAAGGAATTCCAATTTAATTTCCATAAAATGCCAAAATATGTAACTTGATCATTTCAAAGAGTTAGTTATGGTTCCTTGGGTCGTATTTCCTGTCCCGGATAAACATCATGCGATCGGCTACCGGCTCCATACCAAGGATTCCGTCCTGAACCATGGCGGGCAATAATACACGCACGACTCGCAAAATTCCAGTTTAATTGCCATAAAATACCAAAAAATGTAACTTGATCATTTCGAATCGTGTGATATGGTTCCTTGGGTCGTATTTGATTCCCCGGAAAAATATCATGCTATCCGGTACCGGCTCCGTACAAAGGCGTCTGGCCTGGACCATGGCAAGGGATAATACTGCACGACTGGCGGAATTCCAGTTTAATTGCCATAAATTGCCAAAAAAAGTAACTTGATCATTTCGAATCGTGTGATATGGTTCCTTGGGTCGTATTTGATTCCCCGGAAAAATATCATGCTATCCGGTACCGGCTCCGTACAAAGGCGTCTGGCCTGGACCATGGCAAGGGATAATACATGCACGACTGGCGGAATTCAAGTTTAATTGCCATAATATGCCAAAAATGTAACTTGATCATTTAAAAGCGTTGGTTGTGGTTCCTTGGATTGTATTTGATGTCTCGGACAAATATCATGCGATTCGGTACTGGCTCCGTACCAAGGCGTCCGGTCTGGACCATGGCAGGCGATAATACAGGCACGACTGGCGGAATTCCAGTTTAATTGCCACAAAATGCCAAAAAATGTAAATTAATCATTTCGAAGCGTTGGTTATGGTTCCTTGGGTCATATTTAATTTTCCAGACAAATACTATGCGATCTGGTACACGATCCATACCAAGGCGTCCAGCCTGGACCATGGATGGCGATAATACAGGCACGACTGGCGAAATTCCAGTTTAATTATCATAAAATGCCAAAAAATATAATTTGATCATTTCGAAGTGTTGGTTATGGTTCCTTGGGTCGTATTTTCTATCCCGGACAAATATCATGCGATCCGGTACCGAATTTGTACCAAAGTGTCCGGTCTGGAGCATGGCAGGCGATAATATAGGCACGACTGGTGGAATTTAATTGCAATTAAATTCAAAAAAATATAACTTGATTATTTTGAAGCATTGTTTATGGTTCCTTGGGACATATTTGATGTCCCGGACAAATATCATGCGATCCAGTACCGGCTGGTTACCAAGGAGTGCAGCCTGGACCATGGCATGCGATAATACATGCACGACTGGCGGAGTTCCAGTTTAATTGCCATAAAATGCCAAAAAATGTAAATCGATTATTTCGAAGTGTTGGTTATGGTTCCTTGGGTCGTATTTGTTGTCCCGGACAAATATCATGCGATCCAGTACTGGCTCCATACCAAGGCGTCCGGTACCATGGCAGACAATAATATAGGCACGACTGGCGGAATTCTAGTTTAATTGCCATAAAATTCAAAAAAATGTAACTTGATCATTTCGAAGCATTGGTTATGGTTCCTTGGGTCGTATTTGTTGTCCCGGACAAATATCATGCGATCCAGTACTGGCTCCATACCAAGGCGTCCGGTACCATGGCAGACAATAATATAGGCACGACTGGCGGAATTCTAGTTTAATTGCCATAAAATTCCAAAAAATGTAACTTTCGAAGCGTTGGTTATGGTTCCTAAGGTCGTATTTGATGTCCCGGACATATATTATGCGATCCGGTAACGGATCCATACCAAGGCGTCCAGTCAGGACATGGCATGCGATAATACAGGCACGACTGGCGGAATTCCAGTTTAATTGGCATAAAATTCCAAAAAATTTAACTTTCGAAGCGTTGGTTATGGTTCCTAAGGTCGTATTTGATGTACCGGACATATATTATGCGATCCGGTAACGGCTCCATACCAAGGCATCCGGCCTGGACCATGGATGGCGATAATACATGCTCGACTCAAGGAATTCCAATTTAATTGCCATAAAATTCCAAAAAATGTAACTTGATCATTTCGAAGCGTTGGTTATGGTTCCTTGGGTCATATTTGATGTCCCGGACAAATATCATGCGATCCGGTACCGGCTCCATACCAAGGCGTCCGGTCAGGACCATGACATGCGATAATACATGCACGACTGGCGGAATTCCAGTTTAATTGCCATAAAATGCCAAAAAATGTAACTTGATCATTTCGAAGCATTGGTTATGGTTCCTAAGGTCGTATTTGATGTCCCAGACATATATTATGCGATCCGGTAACGGCTCCATACCGAGGCTGCCGGCTTGGACCATGGATGGCGCTAATACAGGCACGACTCAAGGAATTCCAATTTAATTGCCATAAAATGCCAAAAAATTTTACTTGATCATTTCGAAGCATTGGTTATGGTTCCTCGTGTCGTATTTGATGTCCTGGACAAATATCATGCGATCTGGTACCGGCTCCATACCAAGGCGTCCGGCCTGGACCATGGATGGCGATAATACAGGTACGACTGGCGGAATACCAGTTTAATTGTTATAAAATGCCAAAAAATGTAACTTCATCAATTCTAAGTGGTGGTTATGGTTCCTTGGGTCGTATTTTCTGTCGCAGACAAATACCATGCGATCAGGTACCGGCTTCGTATCAAGGCGTACGGTCTGGACCATGGCAGGCGATAATATAGGCACGACCGGCGGAATTCCAGTTTAATTGCCATAAAATTCATGATCATTTCAAAGCGTTGGTTATGGTTCCTTGGGTCATATTTGATGTCCCGGACAAATATTATGAGATCTAGTACCGGCTCCGTACCAACTCGTCCAGCCTGAACCATGGCAGGCAATAATACATGCACGACTGGCGGAATTCCAGTTTAATTGTCATAAAATGCCAGAAAATGTAACTTGATCATTTCGAAGCGTTGGTTATGGTTCCTAAGGTCGTATTTAATGTCCCAGAAAAATATCATGAGATCCGATACCTGTTCCGTACCAATGCGTCCAGCCTGGACCATGGGAGGCGATAATACAGGCACGGTTGGTGGAATTCCAGTTTAATTGCCATAAAATACAAAAAAATGTAACTTGATCATTTCGAAGCGTTGGTTATGGTTCCTAAGGTCGTATTTGATGTCCCAGACAAATATCATGCTATCTGGTACCGACTCCGTACCAAGGTGTCCGGCCTGGACCATAGCAGGCGATAATACAGGCACGACTGGCAGAATTCCAGTTTAATTGTCATAAAATGCCAAAAAATGTAACTTGATTATTTCGAAGCATTGGTTATGGTTCCTTGGGTCGTATTTTCTGTCCCATAAAAATATCATGCAATCTGGTACCGGCTCCTTACAAAGGCGTCTGGCCTGGACCATGGCAGGCGATAATATAGGCACGACTGGCAGAATTCCTATTTAATTGCCATAAAACGCCAAGAAATGTAACTTGATCATTTTGAAGCGTTGGTTGTGGTTCCTTGGGTCGTATTTGATGTCCCGGAGAAATATCATGCGATCCGATACCGGCTCCGTACCAAGGCGTCCGGCCTGGATCATGAAAGGCGATAATACATGCACGACTGGCGGAATTCCAGTTTAATTGCCATAAATTGCCAAAAAATATAACTTGATCATTTCGAAGCGTGTGTTATGGTTATTTGGGTTTTATTTGATGTCCCAGAAAAATATCATGCTATCCGGTACCGGCTCTGTACTAAGGCGTCTGGACTGGACCGTGGCAGGGGATAATACAGGCACGACTGGCGGAATTCCAGTTTAATTGTCATAAAATGCCAAAAAATGTAACTTGATCATTTCGAAGCGTTGGTTATGGTTCCTAAGGTCGTATTTAATGTCCCAGAAAAATATCCTGAGATCCGATACCGGTTCCTTACCAATGCGTCCAGCCTGGACCATGGCAGGCGATAATACAGGCACGGTTGGCGGAATTCCAGTTTAATTGCCATAAAATACAAAAAAATGTAATTTCATCATTCGAAGCATTGGTTATGGTTCCTAAGGTCGTATTTGATGTCCCAGACAA
Organism: Nicotiana knightiana; assembly: GCA_005239525.1. Classification (NCBI taxonomy): domain Eukaryota; kingdom Viridiplantae; phylum Streptophyta; class Magnoliopsida; order Solanales; family Solanaceae; genus Nicotiana; species Nicotiana knightiana. Next base: position 12,157 of record ML377597.1, on the reverse strand, counting down.
ATATCATGCGATCTGGTACCGACTCCGTACCAAGGCGTCCGGTCTGGACCATAGCAGGCGATAATACAGGCACGACTGGCAGAATTCCAGTTTAATTGTCATAAAATGCCAAAAAATGTAACTTGATCATTTCGAAGCATTAGTTATGGTTCCTTGGGTCGTATTTTCTGTCCCATAAAAATATCATGCAATCTGGTACCGGCTCCTTACAAAGGCGTCTGGCCTGGACCATGGCAGGCGATAATATAGGTACGAGTGGCAGAATTCCTGTTTAATTGCCATAAAACGCCAAGAAATGTAACTTGGTCATTTTGAAGCGTTGGTTGTGGTTCCTTGGGTCGTATTTGATGTCCCGGAGAAATATCATGCGATCCGGTACCGGCTCCGTACCAAGGCGTCCGGCCTGGATCATCAAAGGCGATAATACATGCACGACTAGCGAAATTCCAGTTTAATTGCCATAAATTGCCAAAAAATTTAACTTGATCATTTCGAAGCGTGTGTTATGCTTATTTGGGTTTTATTTGATGACCCGGACAAATATCATGCTATCCGGTACCGGCTCCGTACTAAGGCGTCCGGACTGGACCATGGCAGGGGATAATACAGGCACGATGGCGGAATTCCAGTTTAATCGCCATAAAATGCCAAAAAAGTAACTTGATCATTTCAAAGCGTTGGTTGTGGTTCCTTGGGTTGTATTTCATGTCCCGGACAAATATCATGCGATCCGGTACTGGCTCCGTACCAAGGCGTCCGGTCTGGACCATGGCAGACGATAATACAAGCACGACTGGCGGAATTCCAGTTTAATCGACATAAAATGCCAATAAATGTAAATTGATCATTTCGAAGCGTTGGTTATGGTTCCTAAGCTCATATTCGATGTCTCGGACAAATATCATGCGATTCGGTACGGACTCCATACCAAGGCGTCCAGCCTGGACCATGGCTGGCGATAATACAGGCACGACTGGCGGAATTCCAGTTTAATTTCCACAAAATGCCAAAAAAGTGTAACTTGATCATTTCGAAGCGTTGGTTATGGTTCCTTGGGTCATATTTGATGTCCCGGAGAAATATCATGTGATCGGGTACCGGCTCAGTACCAAGGCGTCTGGCCTGGACCATGGCGGGCGATAATACATGCACGACTAGCGGAATTTCAGTTTTATTGCCATAAAATACCAAAAAATTTAATTTGATCATTTCGAAGCGTTGGTTATGGTTCCGAAGGTCTTATTTGACTTCCGGGACAAATATCATGCGATCCGGTACAGGCTCCATACCAAGGCGTCTCGCCTGGACCATGGCAGGTGATAATACAGGCACGACTCAAGGAATTCCAATTTAATTTCCATAAAATGCCAAAAAATGTAACTTGATCATTTCGAAGCGTTAGTTATGGTTTCTTGGGTCGTATTTGCTGTCCCAAAAAAACATCATGCGATCCGCTACCGACTCCATACCAAGGCGTCCGGCCTAAACCATGGCAGGCAATAATACAGGCATGACTTGCGAAATTCCAGTTTAATTGCCATAAAATACCAAAAAATATAACTTGATCTTTTCGAAGGGTTGGTTATGGTTCTTTGGGTCGTATTTTCGTTCCCGAAAAAAATATCATGTGATCAGGTACCGAATCTGTACAAAGGCGTCTGGCCTGGACCATGGCAGGCGATAATACATGCACGACTGACGGAATTCGAGTTTAATTGCCATAAATTGCCAAAAATGTAACTTGATCATTTCGAAGCGTGTGTTATGGTTCCTTGGGTCGTATTTGATGTCCCGACAAAATATCATGCTATCCGATACCGGCTCCGTACAAAGGCGTCCGGCCTGGACCATGGCAGGGGATAATACAGGCACGACTGGCGGAATTCCAGTTTAATTGCCATAAAATGCCAAAAAATGTAACTTGATCATTTCGAAGCGTTTGTTATGGTTCATTGGGTCGTATTTGATGTCATAGAAACACATCATGCGATCCGCTACCGGCTCCATACCAAGGCGTCTGGCCTGGACCATGGCAGGCGATAATACAGGCACGACTGGCGAAATTCCAATTTAATTTCCATAAAATGCCAAAAAATGTAACTTGATCATTTCTAAGCGTTAGTTATGTTTCCTTGGGTCGTATTTGCTGTCCCGGAAAAATATTATGCAATCCGCTACCGGCTCCATACCAAGGCGTCTGGCCTGGAGCATGGCAGGCGATAATAAAGGCACGACTGGCGGAATTCCAGTTTAATTCCCATAAAATGATAAAAAATGTAACTTGATCATTTCGAAGCATTGCTTATGGTTCCTCGGGTCATATTTTATGTCCCGAACAAATATTATGCGATCCGGTACCGTCTGCGTACCAAGGCGTCCGGCCTGAACCAGGCAGACAATAATACAGGCACGACTCGCGAAATTCCAGTTTAATTGCCATAAAATACCAAAAAATGTAACTTGATCATTTCGAAGCGTTGGTTATGTTTCCTTGGGTCGTATTTGATGTCCTGAAGAAATAACATGCGATCCGGTACCGGCTCCGTACCAAGGCGTCCGGCCTGGACCATGGCAGGGGATAATACTCGCACGACTGGCGGAATTCCAGTTTAATTGCCATAAAATGCATAAAATTGCAACTTGATTATTTACAAGCGTTGGTTGTGGTTCCTTGGGTTGTATTTGATGTCCCAGACAAATATCATGTGATCTGCTACTGGCTCCGTACCAAGGCGTCCGGTCTGGACCATGGCAGGCGATACTACAGGCACGACTGGCGGAATTCCAGTTTAATTTGCCATAAAATTCAAAAAAATATAACTTGATCATTTCGAAGCGTTGGTTATGGTTCCTTGGGTCATATTTGATATCCCGAACAAATATCATGCGATCCGGTACCGGCTCCGTACCAAGGCGTCCATCTTGGACCATGGCAAGCGATAATACATGCACGACTGGTGGAATTCTAGTTTAATTTCCATAAAATTAAGGAAAATGTAACTTGATCATTTCGAAGTGTTGGTTATGGTTCCTTTGGTCGTATTTGATATCTCGGGAAAATTTCATGCAATCCGGTACCGGCTCCCCAATGCGTCCGGCCTGGACCATGGCAGGCGATAATATAGGCACGGTTGGTGGAATTCCAGTTTAATTGCCATAAAATGCCAAAAAATATAACTTGATCATTACGAAGCATTGGTTATGGTTACTAAGGTCATATTTTATGACCCGGACAAATATCATGCGATCCGGTACCGGCTCCGTACCAAGGCGTCCGACCTGGACCATGGCAGGCGATAATAAAGGCACGACTGGCGGAATTCCAGTTTAATTGCCATAAAATGCCAAAAAATATAACTTGATCATTTCGAATCGTTGGTTATGGTCCCTTGGGTCGTATTTGATGTCAGCGAAGAAATATCATGTGATCGGGTACTGGCTCAGTACCAATGCATCCGGCCTGGACCATGGCAGGCAATAATACAGGCACGACTGGCGAAATTCCAATTTTATTATCATAAAATACCAAAAAATGTAACTTCATCATTTCGAAGCATTGGTTATGGTTCCTAAGGTCGTATTTGATGTCCCGAAAAAATATCATGCGATCCGGTAGCGGCTCCGTACCAAGGCGTCTGGCCTGGACCATGGCAGGAGATAATACAGGCACGACTCAAGGAATTCCAATTTAATTGCCATAAAATGCCAAAAAATGTAACTTGATCATTTCGAAGCATTAGTTATGGTTCCTTGGGTCATATTTGCTGTCCCGGAAAAACATCATGCGATCCGCTAGCGGCTCCGTACCAAGGCTTTTGGCCCTGACCATGGGTGACGATAATACATGCACGACTGGTGGAATTCCAGTTTAATTGCCATAAAATGACAAAAAGTGTAACTTGTTCATTTTGAAGCGTTGGTTATGGTTCCTTGGGTCGTATTTGATGTCCCAGACAAATATCATGCGATCCGGTACTGGCTCCATAGCAAGGCGTCTGGCCTGGACCGTGGCGGGCGATATTACATGCACGACTGGTGGAATTCCAGTTTAATTGCCATAATGCCAAAAATGTAACTTGATCATTTTGTAGCATTGGTTATGGTTCCTTGGGTCGTATTTGATGTCCCGGACAATTATCATGCGATCCGATACCGGCTCCGTACCAAGGCGTCCGGCCTGGACCATGGCGGGTGATATTACATGCACGCCTGGCAGAATTCCAGATTAATTTCCAAGGCGTCCGACCTAGACCATGGCAGGCGTATGTTATGGTTCCTTGGGTCGTATTTGCTATCCCGTACAAAAAACATACGATCCTGTACCGGCTCCGTACCAAGGCATCCGGCCTGGACCATGACAGGCGATAATATAGGCACGACTGGCGGAATTCCAGTTTAATTGCCATAAAATACCAAAAAATATAACTTGATCATTTCGAAATGTTGGTTATGGTTCCTTGGGTAGTATTTACTGTCCCTGAAAAATGTCTTGCAATCCGGTACCGGCTCCGTACCAAGGCGTCCAGCCTGGACCATGGTAGGCGCTAATACAGGCACGACTGGCAGAATTCCAGTTTAATTGCCATAAAATGCCGAAAAATGTAACTTGATCATTTCGAAGCGTGTGTTATGGTTCCTTAGGTCGTATTTGATGTCCCAGACAAATATCATGCTATCCGATATCGGCTCCGTACCAAGGAGTCCGGCCTGGACAATGGCAGGGGATAATACTGGCACGACTGGCGGAATTCCAATTTAATTGCCATAAAATGCCAAAAAATGTAACTGGATCATTTCAGAGTGTTGGTTGTGGTTCCTTGGGTCGTATTTGATGTCCCAGAAAAATATCATGTGATCCGGTACTGGTTGCATACCAAGGCGTCCGGTCAGGACCATGGCAGGTGATAATACACGCTTGACTGGCGGAATTCCAGTTTAATTGCCATAAAATGCCAAAAAATGTAAATTGATTATTTCGAAGCGTTGGTTATGGTTTCTTGGGTCGTATTTGATGTCCCAGACAAATATCATGCGATCTGGTACTAGCTCCCTACCAAGGCGTCCGGACCGGACCATGAATGGCGATAATACAGGCACGACCGGCGGAATACCAGTTTAATTGTCATAAAATGCCAAAAAATGTAACTTTATCAATTCGAAGTGTTGGTTATTGTTCCTTGGGTCATATTTGCTGTCCCGGACAAATATCATGCGATATGGTACCGGCTCCGTACCAAGGCGTCCGGTCTGGACCATGGCAGACGATAATATAGGCACGACTGGCCGAATTCCAGTTTAATTGCCATAAAATTCAAAAAAATGTAACTTGATATTTCGAAGCATTGGTTATGGTTCCTTGGGTCATATTTGATGTCCCGGACAAATATCATGCGATCCGGTACTGGTTCCGTACCAAGGCGTCCAGCCTGGACCATGGCAGGCGATAATACATGCACGACTAGCGGAATTCCAGTATAATTGCCATAAAATGCAAAAAAATATAACTTGATCATTTCGAAGTGTTGGTTATGGTTCCGAACATCGTATTTAATGTCCCACACAAATATCATGCGATTCGGTACCTGTTTCGTACCAATGCGTCCGGCCTGGACCATGGCAGGCGATGATACAGGCACGTTTGGCGAAATTCCAGTTTAATTGCCATAAAATGCTAAAAAATGTAACTTGATCATTTCGAAGCGTTGGTTTATGGTTAATAAGATCGTATTTGATGTCCCGGACAAATATCATACGATCTGGTACCGACTCCATACCAACGCATCCGGCCTGGACCATGGCAGGCGATAATACAGGCACGACTAGCGGAATTCTAATTTCATTGCCATAATACCAAAAAAAGTAACTTGATCATTTTGAAGCATTGGTTATGGTTCCTAAGGTCGTATTTGATGTCCCAGACAAATATCATGTGATCCGATATCGGCTCCGTACCAAGGCGTCTGGCCTGGACCATGGCAGGCGATAATACATGCACGATTGGCGGAATTCTAGTTTAATTGCAATAAAATGCCACAAAATTAACTTGATTATTTAGAAGCGTTGGTTATGGTTCCTTGGGTCGTATTTGATGTCCCGTACAAATATCATGCAATCCGATACCGGCTCTGTACCAAGGCGTCCGGCCTAGACCATGGCAGGCGATAATACAGGCACGATTAGCGGAATTCCAGTTTAATTGCCATAAAATGCCAAAAAATGTAACTTGATCATTTCGAAGCGCTGGTTATGGTTCCTTGGGTCGTATTTGATGTCCCAAAAAAATATCATGCAATCCAGTACCGGCTCCATACCAAGGTGTCTGGCGTGGACCATGGCAGGCGATAATACAGGAACGACTGGCGGAATTCCAGTTTGATTGCCATAAAATGCCAAAAAATGTAACTTGATCATTTTGAAGCATTGGTTATTGTTCCTTGGGTCATATTTGATTTCCCCGAAGAATATTATGTGATACGGTACCGGCTCCGTACCAAGGCATCCGGCCTGAACCATGGCAGACAATAATATAGGCATGACTGGCGGAATTTCAGTTTAATTGCCATAGAATGCATAAAAATGTAACTTGATCATTTCGAAGCGTTCGTTATGGTTCCTTGGGTCGTATTTGCTGTCCCGGACAAATATCATGCGATCCGGTACCGACACCGTACCTAGCCGTCTGGCCTGGACCATGGCAGGCGATAATACAGGCACGACTAGCAGAATTCCAGTTTAATTGCCACAAAATGCTAAAAAATGTAATTTGATCGTTTCGAAGCATTGGTTATGGTTCCTTGGGTTGTATTTGATGTCCTAGACAAATATCACGCGATCCGGTACCGGCTCCGTACCAAGGCGTCCGGCCTGGACCATGGCAGACGATTATATAGGCACGACTAGCGGAATTCCAGTTTCATTGTCATAAAATGCCAAAAAATGTAACTTTATCATTTTGAATCTTTGGTTATGGTTCCTTGGGTCGTATTTGATGTTAGCGAAGAAATATCATGCGATTCGGTACCGACTCTGCACCAAGGCATCCGGCCTAGAACATGGCAGGTGATAATACAGGCACGACTGGCGGAATTCCTATTTAGTTGCCATACAATGCCAAAAAATGTAACTTGATCATTTCGAAGCGTTGGTTATGGTTCCTAAGGTCATATTTGATGTCCCAGAAAAATATCATGCGATTCGGTACGGGCTTCGTACAAAGGCGTCTGGCCTGGACCATGGCAATCGATAATACAAGCACGACTGATGGAAATCACGTTTAATTTCCATAAAATGATAAACAATGTAACTTTATTATTTCAAAGCATTGGTTATGGTTCCTTGGGTCGTATTTGATGTCCCGTACAAATATCATGCAATCCGATACCGGCTCTGTACCAAGGCGTCTGGCCTAGACCATGGCAGGCGATAATACAGGCACGACTAGCGGAATTCCAGTTTAATTGCCATAAAATGCCAAAAAAATGTAACTTGATCATTTCGAAGCGTTGCTTATGGTTCCTTGGGTCGTATTTGACATCCCAGACAAATATCATGCGATCCAGTACCGGCTCCGTACCAAGGCGTCTGGCCTGGACCATGGCAGGCGATAATACAGGCACGACTGGCGGAATTCCAGTTTAATTTCCATAAAATGCAAAGAAATGTAACTTGATCATTTTAAAGCATTGTATGGTTCCTTGGGTAGTATTTGATGTCCCGGAAAAATATAATATGATCCGGTACCGACTCCGTACCAAGGCGTCTGGCCTGAACCATGGCAGACAATAATATAGGCACGACTTGCGGAATTCCAGTTTAATTGCCATAGAATTCCAAAAAATGTAACTTGATTATTTCGAAGCGTTCGTTATGGTTCCATGTGTCGTATTTGCTGTCCCGGAAAAATATCATGCGATCCGGTACCGAAACTGTACCGAGCCGTCAGGCCTGGACCATGGTAGGCGATAATACAGGCACGACTGGCAGAATTCTAGTTTAATTGCCACAAAATGCTAAAAAATGTAAATTGATCATTTCGAAGTGTTGGTTATGGTTCCTTGGGTCGTATTTTATGTCCCGGAGAAATATCATGCGATCGGGTACCAGCTCAATACCAAGGTGTCTGGCCTGGACCATGGCAGGCGATAATACAGGCACGACTGGCGTAATTCCAGTTTACTTGCCATAAAATGCCAAAAATGTAACTTAATCATTTCGAAGCGTTGGTTATGGTTCCTTGGGTCGTATTTGATATCTTGGAAAAATATCATGCTATCTGGTACCGGCTCCGTACCAAGGCGTTCGGCCTGGACTATGGCAGGCGATAATACAAGCACGACTAGCGAAATTCCAGTTTCATTGTCATAAAATGCCAAAAAATGTAACTTGATCATTTCGAAGCGGGTGTTATGGTTCCTAAGGTCGTATTTGATGTCTCAGAATAATATCATGCGATCCGGTACCGGCTCCGTACCAAGGTATCCGGCCTGGACCATGGCAGGCGATAATACATGCACGACTGGCGGAATTCAAATTTAATTGCCATAAAATGCCAAAAAATGGAATTTGATAATTTCGAAGCCTTGGTTATGGTTCCTTGGGTTGCATTTTGTGTCCGGGAAAAATATCATGTGATCCGATACAGGCTCCGTACCAAGGCGTCCGGCCTAGACAATGGCAGGCGATAATACAGGCATGACTGGAGGAATTCCAATTTAATTTCCATAAAATTCCAAAAAATGTAACTTGATCATTTCGAAGCGTTGGTTATGGTTCCTTGGGTCATATTTTCTATCCCGGACAAATATCATGCGATTCGGAACCGACTCCGTACCAAGGCATCCGACCTGGAGTATGGCTGATCACGCTCAACTATGTCTTGTAGAAGACTAAACGGGCGTTGCAAATATAATCCTGGGGTATTATGCCCAGAGTCGATCCCACAGGNTTTAAATTACTAATACTAAAGATTAAAAGCAAAGATTAACTACGCTAATGTATAAACAATTGTAAAAAATCTAAGGTTATGGTTTCCCCCCCGCTGGTGAACTTACTTCTCGGATACTTCGTATAGCTTGATTAGTTATCTCTATCAATCATGAACACTCTATCTACCATAAATCTCTCTCAAGTAATTATGATAATTTACTAGACGCACTCTCTCAAGTTACGCTAGCTAGATTGCATTACAGTTCACTTAGATTGCACCCGAAGTATCGTTATCTCTAATCCAACCTCTAAACCCTCGGTTATGACTTTCGTCTATACTCTGGGAGTGGTGTTGTTCAAACAATTACCTAAATATGCACTCTCTCTCAAGTAGATACATAATAAAAAGGCACAACTAATTGAGGACCCTTCAATGAACTACAACAAGAACGTAGTTGAACAAATAGAGTTTAATCAACCAATCAAAGCTATATTAATATCACAATAAGTTTATTCCCCAACGGGTTCTACCAAAAATTAGCTAAACATGTTCAAAAGAATAAAATCTAAAATAACTTGCATAATTAAACTACAAAGTAAAGAAGAAAATATGTACAAATTGATGTTTTGCCTTTGATCCACTCTAATCTCGAATCTCTGTGAATCTCCCCTTGTAGTTGTGTTTTAGGAGTCTATTTATAGGTTTAGGGTGAACCCTAACCGTGTAGGAGACTTCTATTTCAATTGGAAAACACTTAAACCCGTCAAAACTCGGATTTGGCCGAACTGGGCAGCCCCTGGCGTTTGGACCCAAACGCCTGGCTAACGCCAGGCTAGGGCTGGCGTTTCAGCCCAAACGCCTGGCTAACGCCAGGGTAGGGCTGGAGTTTCATCCCTAACGCCAGGTAGGGTCAGGGTGTTTGGCTCTGTCGCCCGGGTGTCTCCTTTCGCGTATCTTTCGACGTATTTGCATCTCTTTAGCTCCGTTTCCATCTCCACTTCACCTATACATGAAATAAACTCCATTAAGCACATAACAAGTGTATTTTTATCATTAATGCGCATAAATGTAAGGTATATCACATGTTAAACTATGCAATTTAGTCTCGCATCAATGGCGACGATAATACAGGCACGACTAGCGGAATTCCGTTTTAATTGCCATAGAATGCCAAAAAATGTAACTTGATCATTTCGAAGTGTTGGTTATGGTTCTTTGGGTCGTATGTGATGTCTCGGACAAATATTATGCAATCCGGTACCGGCTCCATACCAAGACGTCCAACCTGGACCATGGAAGGCGATAATACAGGCAAGACT
>ML377595.1:31902-78460 GCA_005239525.1 Nicotiana knightiana | reverse complement strand
TGGAAGGTAAGCTAAACTCCCCAAACTCTCTGCTCTGCGACTCAAGGCATCGGCCACTACATTGGCCTTCCCCGGATGATATAAGATAGTGAGGTCATAATCCTTGAGGAGCTCTAACCATCTCCTCTGACGCAAATTCAAGTACTTCTGCCTTAGCAGATACTGCAAACTGCGATGATCAGTGAAAATCTCACACTGCACTCCATAGAGATAATGCCGCCAAATCTTCAAGGCATGAACAATGGAAGCTAACTCAAGATCGTGCACTGGATAATTCTTTTCGTGCACCTTCAACTGTTTGGATGCTTAGGCAATCACCCTACCGTCCTGCATCAATACCGCTCCTAAGCCAAATCTGGAAGCATCACAATAAACTGTGTAAGAACCCGAACCAACAGGCAAAACTAGTACTGGAGCTGTAGTCAATGCTGATTTGAGTTTTTGAAAGCTCTCCTCACACTTATCAGACCATCTGAATAGAGCACCCTTCTGGGTCAATTTGGTCAAAGGCGAAGCTATCGAAGATAATCCCTCCACAATGCGACGGTAATATCCCGCCAAATCGAGGAAACTCCTAATCTCTGTAGCTGAGGACGGTCTGGGACAACTCTGCACCGCCTCTATCTTCTTTGGATCAACCTGAATCCCCTCACTGGACACCACGTGCCCCAAGAAAGCTACCGATCCCAGCCAAAACTCACACTTGGATAATTTCGCATAAAGCTTCGCCTCCCTCAATCTCTGTAGCACAACTCTCAAATGTTGAGCATGCTCTTCCTGGCTACGAGAATAAACCAGGATGTTATCAATGAACACAATGACGAAGGAATCAAGATAAGGCTGAAACATGTTGTTCATCAATTGCATGAACGCAGCTGGGGCATTGGTCAGCCCAAATGACATAACCAAGAACTCATAATGACCATACATGGTCCTGAAAGCAGTCTTCGGGATATCAGAATCCCGAATCCTCAACTGATGGTACCTAGATCTCAAATCAATCTTGGAAAATACTCTGGCTCCCTGAAGCTGGTCCAACAAATCACCAATATGGGGAAAGGGATACCGGTTCTTCACCGTAACCCTATTCAACTGCCGATAATCAATACACATATGCATGGACCCATCCTTCTTCTTAACGAACAACACCGGTGCACCCCAAGGTGACACACTAGGCCGAATGAACCCCTTATCCAGGAGCTCCTGAAGCTGCTCCTTCAATTTCTTTAGCTCCGCTGGCGCCATACGATATGGTGGAATAGAAATAGGCTGAGTGCCTGGCCCCAGGTCAATACCAAAATCAATATCGCTGTCAGGTGGCATGCCTAGCAGGTCTGCAGGAAACACATCCGGAAAATCACGGACCACAGGAACTGAATCAATAGCGAAAGTCTCACCACCGACATCCCTCACAAAGGCCAAATAAGGTAAACACCCCTTTTTAACCATGCGTCGAGCCTTCAGGTAAGAAATCACCCTGCTAGGCATATACTCGGAAAAACCTCTCCACTCAACCCTCGGACACCCTGGCATAGCTAAGGTCACGGTCTTAGCGTGACAATCAAGAATGACATGGCACAGAGATAACCAATCCATGCCCAATATCACGTCAAAATCGACTATGCTGAGTAACAGTAGGTCCACTCGGGTATCCAAACCCCCAATAGATGTCATGCATGATCTACACACGAGTTCCACAACAACAGTATCACCCACCGGAGTCGACACATGAACAGAGGTGACAAGAGACTCACGGGGCACATCCAGAAAATCGGCAAAATATGAAGAAACATAGGAATATGTGGAACCACGGTCAAATAAAGCCAAGGCATCACGGCAACAGACTGAAACAATACCTAAAATCACGTCATCTGAGGCCATAGCATCCGACCTGGCTGGAAATGCATACATAGGAGCCTGACCTCCCCCTTCTCGACCTCCCCCTCTAGGGCGGCCTCTAGCTGACTGACCACCACCCCTGGCTGCCTGGGCGAGTGGTGAAGTGACTGGAGCTGAAGACGATGGATGGCCCCACTTTTTATAAGATCCACCGGAACGGCGGGGACACTGCCTCCACCCGTGCCCGAACTCTCCGCACTCAAAACAACTACCTGGAGCTGGAGGCGGGGACTGATAGAAACCCCTAGCACCTGCACGGCCACTGGAAGACTCCTGAATAGATGAACCTTGAACTGGAGGTGCTCGAGCTGCACTCTGAGCTGGGAGGGCACCAAATGAAGTACGGCGTGACCGAGAACCACGAGGACCCTGCCCCGAAGATGCACCACTATAAGCTGGGCGACCTGACTGAGGAGGCCTGAATGGACGACCCCTACCCTGCTGAAACTGTCCCCTGAAGGGAGAACCACTGGAACTGCCCGAACCACGAGGCCTCTTGGCCTCCCTCTCCTCCCGCTCCTGGAGGCGAACAGACTCATTATCTCGGGTTATGTCCACAACCTGCTCGAATGAAGCACCCGATACTCTCTCTCTCGAGTCATAAACAACCGAAGCTGATAAGAAAGACCATCTACAAACCTCCTCACCCTCTGCCTATCAGTAGGGATAATCTCAGAAGCATGCCTAGCCAACTCGGAAAATCTCATCTCGTACTGAGTGACTGATAACTTTCCCTAACACAGCTGCTCAAACTGCCTATGCTGCTCCTCTCTGTGGGATTGAGGAACATACTTCTCCTAAAAGATCGTGGAGAAATGCTGCCAGGTAAAAGGTGCTGAACCAACCGATCTATGCCTCTCGAAAGACTCCCACCAAGTAAAGGCAGCACCCGCAAACTGAAAGGTAACAAACGAGACCCCATTGGTCTCCAAAATACCTGCGGTGCGCAGTATCCTCTAGCACCTATCTAGAAATCCCTGGGCATCCTCGCCTTCTGTACCGCTGAAAGTTGGAGGCTGAAGTCTGCTGAACCTCTCCAACCTGCGCTGCTCGTCCTCAGACATAGCAGGGACCACATAATCCTGAACCGGAGCAGCTGGTTGAGCTAGGGCTGTTCCTGGTGCCTGAATACCCCGTGCAGCTTGCTCAGGTGCTCGGGCAGCTGGAGTCTAATTGCCTCCCCCGGCCTGAGCTGTGGTGGCAGAAGAAGACATGGCAACAACTTGAGCCAAACCGGCGCATACTGACAATATTTGAGACAGGGCCTCCTGAAGACCCGGAATAACCATAGGCACTGCTGGTGCCTGAGCCTGTCCCGCTGGGACACCATCGGCGGGAACCTGATCATGATCAATAAGGGGATAGTGAGGTACTGCCCCGGCTGCTGTGCGGGCTGGCCCCTACCTCTACCACAGCCTCGACCTCTCGCTGGTCTAGCCGGTGACAGGTCACTCTGATCGGTATGAAGTGTCCTCACCATCTGTGAGAGAATGAAACAACGTAAGTTAAGATTTCAAGAATCAATAGATTAGCACGAAATAGTTCAAGCAAGATAGAATGTTTCGTAAAAGTTCGGCAGGTTCTCTAAGATAAGTACAGAAGTCTCCGTACCGATACGCGAGACTCTACTAAACCTGCTCATGACCATCGAGTCCTATGTAACCTAGGGCTTTGATACTAAACTATCACGACCCCAAATCCTTTCCGGCCGTGATGGCGCCTATCGTGGAACTAGGCTATCCGACTACCGCGTGTTCACATTTCTTTTTGAAAATCCCATTTAAGTTTCAAGCAATTCATAACAATATACAGAAAGTTCTTAATATAATAGGTAAATTTTATATACAGTACTACCATCCCCAAAACCCGGAGCCAACATGTCATGAGCATCTAGTGAAATAAGCCAAAATAAAGTATTATGATACAAAACTCCGAATCAAAGCTAAATACAACAGGAAAGGAAAGAAGAGATGCTGCGAACCTTGAACAACTACCTCTATATCCCCACGATCTGGTTCCGCTGCGATATATATATAAAAGCTAACGCTCGATATCTGCTCCTGAATCTGCACACAGAGGTGCAGGGAGTAATGTGAGTACGCCAACTCAGTAGTAATGGAAATAAATCAAGTCTAAGTAGCAAGGAATCACATAAAAATCAATGTCATCAAGTCACAATATACACAGCCTTACTTTCCAATAGTATACATAGATATACGAAATCGTCATGCCTTAGAAATCAACTTCACAAAAGTCCTTCAAACAATGCACATTTTTAACAACTTTAAAACAAGGATTTGGTATGCAAATGAATGTAGTAAAATCATAAGTAGCCCCTCGGGCAAAAACATGTTTCATAATCAGCCCCTCGGGCATGCGTCACAATCTCTCAACACCTCACAATCACTCAGCACCTCACAACCACTCATGCCTCCCAACCACTCAATCACTCGCACTCGGTGCGCTCACTGGGGGTGTGTACAGATTCCGGAGGGGCTCCTTCAGCCCAAATGCTAATAATAGAACGGGGTTCTCGACCCGAAAACATCATTTTAATGCGCATGTAGTGTAAATCAGGCTGAGTTTCAAATAAAACATTATGCACAATGATGCTGAGTAAAATCATCAACAGGTAGTGAGGAAAACATCAGTAAAACACCCTCGAAGGGGTCTAAACAGATCGGCACGAGGCCCCAACACGACTTACGGCCCAAATATTTCACAAATCTTTAGAACATAACTTAACATAAGATTTTGAGTAAATATGCAACTCATTAGTTTCTGCGGAGAGGACCTAGTCCAATCCAAAAATCAGTACGCGCCACATATTCGTCATCCGACATGTGCGTCATTCCAAATTCAATGAGAAAATAGTGCAGTCTGGGGTTCCATACCCTCAGGACAAGATTTAAGACCATTACTTACCACTACGGGGCCGCGACACTAGTCCGCTATCCCTTTGCCCCTCAAACTGGCTCCCGATTGCTCCGAATCTTGCCAAAACCAGTTCAACATCATTAATATATACTCAAGGAACACAACCCAATCGAAAATTATCAATTTAATCAAAATCTCAAAATTCGGCCAAACCCGAGCCCCGGGCCCACATCTCGGAATTCAATAATTTTTACATCATTAGAAACCTCCTCCTACCACGATTCTATACATACCAAGAACACCAACGGACCACAATTGTCATTCCAAAACCTCAAAAGAAATCCCAATTCTTTCCTCCCATTTTTCAAATTTTTTCCTACCCAAATCCTTAAATTTTCATGCCTAAACAAAATAGCATAGGAACGGGATTAACAACCAAAGAACTTACCTTTGCTGAAGAACTTTGAAATTCTCTCTCAAAACCACCTTCAATGGACTCCTCCCGCATGCAAATTGATGAAAACTAATAAATTTCGCGGAGGGGTCCTTTTTATCCTGTTCTGCACAATCATTTCCGCACATGCGGACAATTGGCCGCACCTGCGGACAATTGGCCGCACCTGCGGTCCCAGGGTGCGCACCTGTGAGACTCACTTAACTGGACAATTCTCGCGCCTGCGACCACCTTTCCGCACTAGCGACATCGCAGGTGCGACAAACCCCTCGCACCTGCGGACCATTCCCAACACAGGCAAAACTCGCACCTGCGTCCTTTCTCTCTGCTCCTGCGCAACCGCACCTGAGACTCCCCTTCCGCAGGTGCGAAAACACCAGCAAACCAGCACAACAGATTTCCAAAAATCACTCCAACTTCCCGTCAACCATCCGAAATTAATCCCGAGCTCCTCGGGGCCCCAATCAAACATACCAACACACGCCGTAGCATTATTCCAACTTAGTCGAGCTCTCGAAACACCAAAAACAACACGAAAACACCAAATTTTCATCAAATTCAAGCCTAAGAACTTTGAAACTCCTAAAATTCGCCAACTACGCCGAAACCAACCAAAACACCTCCTATTAACCTGAAATTTTGAAGACATATCCAAAAATGACATTACAAAACCGTTCCAACTTCCGGAATTCCATTCCGACCTCGATATCCTATTTTCCACTGCCGACCGGAAATCGCCAAAAACAAACTTTCGCCAATTCAAGCCTAATTCTACTCCGGAGATCACAAAAAATATTCCGAACACACTCCCAAGTCCCAAATCACCTAACGAAGCTATTCGAGAATCCTTATTCCAAGGTCATTTACCAATAAGTCAACTCTCAGTTGACTTTCTCAACTATTAGGCTACTTTAAAAGGCTAAATGCCTAAACTCTCACCATAACTACTCCGGACCCAAACCAACTGATCCAATACATCAAAAACAAGATAGCGATACATAACAAATGCAGAAATAGGGGAAATGGGGGTAAATCTCACGAAACGACCGGTTGGGTCGTTACACTAATTCATTGTAATTTCTTATAGGTCGCTTCACAGCCGACGTGGAAGAATTCATACGCAATCATCCACCTAATTAGTCGGGCGAGGCAATCCAACTTTCTGACGAGGATGCTGAAAGAACACTTAGTTTTATATACTTAGTTTTCCTTGAGTACTTTTATATACTTTGAACTAGACAATAGAACCGGTTTTCGAATGGGCTTGTAATAAACGTTAACTTAGTTTTGTTAGTTTAATGTGTTTTCTATTGAACTTTACTTTGTTGGTTTTAATGTTGTTGTTGTTGCTTGTAATAGGGAATTTGGTATGCTGGCAGGTAGTGTAGCTGCCAAAACAGGCAGTTTCTGCCAAAATTATACCCAGAAAAGCGACCAACTTTGGTCGCTATACTTTTAAAAAAAATAATTCATGGAATTAGCGACCAATTTTGGTCGCTTATGTATAAAAAAAAATTAAATTCTATATATTAGCGACCATTGTGGTCGCTTATTTTTAAAAAAAATTAAAAAAAAGCGACCAACTTTGGTCGCTAAATTTATATTATTAAAATACTAAAGCGACCAAAGTTGGTCGCTATTATTTTTAAAAAAAAATATAAAAAAATTAAAAAAAGCGACCAACTTTGGTCGCTAAATTTATATTATTAAAATACTAAAGCGACCAAAGTTGGTCGCTAATTAGCGACCAACTTTGGTCCCTAAGATAAAGGGACCAATAAAATAGCGACAAAGCCAGGTTGGACGCATTTTGGTCGCTTTTTCACTGTTTAGCGATCAACTTTGGTCGCTTTTTCCCGAATTTTTAGTAGTGATTATTTAAGACTAGGTAAGCTTAACAAACGTTGAGGATTAACAGAAATAACAACTTAGATAACAAGTTAAACTATCTTAAATAAACTCAAACGGTACAACTACCAAATAACTCCCAAAACCTGGTGGAAACGTGTACGCTCTAATAGGAATACACTTAGGATCTCTAAATACAATACTGTTTGGACTGAAAAATACACAGTAACACAATCAAAAGCAGAAGGTGACTCCTAGGACTGCGATCGTCGAGCAGGTATATCTTGAAGTCTCTGCGATAACTGGTCGATCACAGGCGTCCCGCACGAGCAGATGTACCTGGACCAACACAAAAATATGCAAAAGCGTAGCATGAGTACACCACACGGTACCCAGTAAATATCAAGCCTAACCTCGGTAGAGTAGTGACGGGGCTTGGTCAAGACACCTACTAGACATAAAAACATGTGTAAGATAGAGATAAAATCTAGCAACAGATAGTAAAGACAATTAAAGCACAATAAAGCAATTTATCAATACAAGGTTAGTCAACGAAAATAAAGCAACAAAGGACTGTAAAATGAATACATGCGAGAAAAACAACAAGTAACTAAGTTTAATCAAAATACTTCCTGTAAAGAAATAAGTAAACCAGAATAACAACCGCTCAACTCATCAAGTCTTTCAAGCATAGAATGTCCAACAAGAATCATTCCGAGGTACCATGCCTCATATTCACATTTCACGAGTCTAAATCACAATCTTCCTTATATCACCGCGTGTGTCACGACCCAAATTTCCCTCTGTTGGGTATCGTGATGGCACCTAGTCTTAAGTACTAGGTAAACCTAATATTCATGGAATATCAACAATAATAAACAAAAAATCTAATATTTTTTTGAAATAAAGAATTCTTTATACAATGCATATTCCCAAAATCCGGTAGTGCAAGTCATAAGCTCTATTAAGTTTACTACAACTTCTAAATATAACTATTCAGAAGTAAGTAAAACAGTGTAAATACAGAATAGGAAGGTGACTCCGAAGCCTGCGAACGCGACGACAGGTTTATCTTGAGTCTCCTCAGTAAGAACCCGCACAGCTACTAACGATCGATACCTGGATCTGCACAAAAATGTGCAGAAATGTAGAATGAGCACACCACAGCGGTGTCCAGTAAGTATGAAGACTTACCTTAGTGAAGTAGTGATGAGGAATAGTCAAGACACACACTGGTCTAATAAATTAACAGGCATAAATATAGGAATGACAAGGCATGACACATATCTAATGACTACACAATATAGTTAACAACATAACAACTACAATGCAGAAGGAAATACAGCAATTAACGACGGAACATCATAATAATACACAGAATGGATGGACGGGAACACAGCCCAAGTCCGGAAATCACAACACAATAAGGACAAATAGTAACTCAACACTGCATTAGTCTCCACACCAGGCCTTAGCCACAAGTACCATTAAAATGGTCAAAATCTCCGAGTGTAAACTTTCACCCACAAGTTTCTATATTGAAAGCTTTAAGGTAATATCCTTTTTAAAGGAAAATTCTTTTGAAATATAATTTTCCCAAGAGATGTCTCTCAGACATAGTTTTCTTCAAGATAAAAGCTTTTCAAATATATTTTTCCAAAGAAAGTGTCCTTTAAACATAGTTTTCTTTAACATAAACATTTTCCAAATATTCTTTTCCAAAGGGATATTCTTCAACATAGTTTTATTTAACATAAACATTTTCAAATATTCTTTTTCCAAAGGAATGTCCTTCAAACATAGTTTTATTTTAGATAATTGTTTTTTCAAATTGGACTTTCCAAATAATTGTCTTTCAAACATAATTCCTTTGATAAAATCTACCGGGATCCCGTCCCCTAGTTCCAAATTTATCACATAATACAGAGGATCTCCCAGAATATTTTCGTAGTCCCAAAACAATATGCAGTGCTGGGGGGTCTCCCGGAATACGTCTGTAATCCCAAAGTAAATATGCAGTGCTGGGAGATCTCACGGAATACGTCCGTAGTGCCAAAGTAAATATGCAGTGCTGTGGGATCTCCCAGAATACGTTCGTAGTCCCAAAGTAAATATGCAGTATAGGGGGGATCTCCCAGAATACATCCGTAGTCCCCAATTTAAATATGCAGTATAAGGGGGGATCTCCCAGAATACATCCGTAGTCCCCAATTTAAATAACAACCAAAGACAAAAATTATAGCACAACAGAAAACTCGTACATCACCACATAAAATACAAAGCAATCATGACAATGACACAAGGTACGACGAATAAATCAATACAAGAACTTCAATTCACAAAGAAACAGTAGAACATCGTTCTCAAGGAATAATCACGGTAAAGAATACTAAGTGTAAGAGAACAGCTTGACCCGGGAAAAACAAGACAAGCAACAAATCCAAATATTCAAGTCAACAATAAGAAGACAACACAAGTCAAACAATTCCAAGTAAGGACAAGTCGACTAAGATATACGTTATCTAAACCCCTTATGAGGTTGAGCAATTATGAGGGATATTCAACAATTCAATTAAATATGGTAGTTTATGCAAATATAGCATGATGATAGAGAGGTAAAACCTTTGGTTAAGTCAAATCATAGTCAAGTAGGTAGTAAGGGTGAATCCTAAAGAAATTTACTCTAACCAAAGCATGTAGGGGTGAAAATAGCAAAATTTAGAACTCAAGTGTATCAAGAACTACTTCATACAAGGTAAATATAAGGACCTAAGAACCCTAAAAGCTCAACCTTCTACAAATAAGTCCGAGCACACACTCGTCACCTCGCGTACACGGACTACAATCAACATAGAAGACTCAAATCCTAAGGAGTAATTCCCCCCACAAGGTTAGACAAGATACTTACCTCAAAGACGACAACCCGGTACTCTAAAATGGACTTCTCGGCTAAAAGGACTCCGGACGGCTCAAAACCAACTAGAACAACTTCAAAACACACATAAAACTTATAAGGAATTATTCTTGATAATAAAGGTTCAATCTTTTACAATTTCTAAAAATCGGTCCAAAAGTCGACCCCTGGGCCCGCACCCGGAACCGACAAATTTTTCAAAATCCGAATACCCATTCCAATATGAGTTCAACGGTACAAAAATTACCAAATTCCGATACCATTTCGTCCCTCAAATCATGAAATTTTATTTTGAAAATTTTCTTCAAAAACCAACATTTTCCCTAACTAAAAACACGATTTAAATAATAAAAAAGGACTAATTCATGGAATATATTTAGTTCTAAGTGAAGAACACTAACCCACTCGAATTTCTTGAAAAACCCACTAAGAATTGCCAAGAACTGAGCTCTAGAAGTCAAAATATGGAGAAAATGGCAAACCCTCGATTATAAACTCTCTGCCTAGGCATGATCGTACCTGCGATGAAAATGGCCGCTTCTGCGCAACCGCAGGTGCGCACGCCCAATCGCACTTGCGCTCCATTCCCGCTCATGCGCTCAAGACTCCGCTCCTATGAAGCCGCACGTGCATTCCAATTATCTGCATCTGTGGTGACTGCTCAGGCCACCCTTGCTCGCACCTGCGTCACCTCCTTCGCACCTGCGCTCAAGGTCCGCAGGTGCGATTACACCAGAACAACTCAGCCTTCCCAAAACCATGGAATTCATCCGCGACTCGTCCGAAACACACCCGGGTGCCCTCGGGACCCCGTCCAAGCATACCAACAATTTCCATACTCTAACCCGGACCCGCTCGAGGTCTCAAATCACATCAAAACACGACGAAGCTATGAATCGCACCATGAATCGAGCTTATGAACTTTCAATTCTTTAAAATTCTAAACTCGTGCCGAAACCTATCAATTCAACCCAAAATGATGCCAAATTTTGCAGACAAGTCCCAATTCACATAATGGAGCTGCTCCAACTCTCAGAATCGCATTCCGCCCTCGATATCCCAAAAAGTCAACTATGGTCAAACTACTCCATTTTTCCAAACTTCAATTTTTCCAACTTCGCCGAATTTCCTCAATTTACTCTACGGACCTCCAAGTCCAAATCCGGACGCACGTCTAAGCTAAAAATCACCATACAAAGTTGTTGACATTATCCAAAACTTATTTCGGAGCCATTTACACCAAAATCAAATTCCAGCCGAATTCTCACCGCTTAAGCTTCCAAAAATAAAATATTCCTTCCAATTCGACTATGAATCATCCGGTAGTTGAATTAAACCATGCACGCAAGCCGATATACATAATATGAAGCTGTTCAAGACCTTATACCACTGAGCAGAGCTTAAATTCTCAAAATGACTTGTCGGGTCGTCACAGCGTGAGCCTTGCATTTGTTTTTGAAAATATTTTTTCCAAAATAGCTTCATCCGTTTAGCCCTCTTATCTCACCGCGTGGCTTCAAGTAATTCCCTTACTAGAAACACACATATAAATCTCTCCTTATCTCACCATATGTGTATCAACCCCTATACTTTCACCACCACATGCGTAGCAATATCACAACACAATAATCAACTCGTACCACACGTGCTCATATGTCATAACACTTGCCAAAATCAACAATAAAGTTGTTACCACAACATATAGCCCATGACTCAAGTACAATATGTACAAGAAATCAATAATAACAAGAATGAATGAAAATTACTCAATAAGGAAAGATATCTCTACAATCAACAGGTTCAACCTCAATGTGGTAATAGTTTTCATAACTTCAACTTCAATAACTAAAAACGAAGGTGTTCCTACAAAATGACAACTTCCAATCCAAGTGTGTAATATAAGATTGACAACGAAAAGATAGTATGAAAAAGTAACTATGTCTAAATGCATAAGAATAATTCAACATGAAGAAATATCATGAATAACAACTTCAAATAATAATAATTCACCAATAAAAGAGGCACATGACAATAAGAGAAGTAACAACATCAATTAAGGCATATAAGAGCAAGTTTGACAATAAAAGATAGAACATGTGTTAACAACGTCAAATAAAGTATGTAACAATAATTTAACAATGGAAGATATAACACGATATGACAATGTCAATTAAATGCATGAAAGAGCCTAATGGTCTAAACCGGTTAAAATACCACATATAAGCCCGTGTACACAGTCGTCACCTCGTTTACACAACTTCCATATAATTCAAACAACAAAATTAACCCAAATCCTAAGGGGTAGTTTCCGCACACAAAGTTGGGCAAGACAATTACCTCAACTAGCCCAAATTAACCCTAAAAAATAGCCTTTTCCCTAAAATTGGCCTCCCCACGGCTCAAATCTAACCAAAAATGACTTAATAACATCAAACACTGCAAGAGAAACCAATTACGATTAATAAAGCTATGATCTTTACACAATTCCTCAAAAGTCAACAAAAGTCAACCCCAGGCCTGCCTGGTCAAAACCCGAGTTCAAGAGTCAGTCCCAACTACCCATAATCTCACGAGTTCATATATGTGTTTATTAACAAATCCAAGACCAATTTGACTCTCAAATCCCAAATTTCATTTTTTCAAAACATAGACAAAATTTCCCAAAATTTCTCTTTGATTCTCATAATTTTCAAGATAAATCTCATATATAATCATGTAAAATAGTTGGAAATTGATATCACTTACCCAATGATTGTAGATGAAAATTCACTCTCCAAATCGCCTCCTACCGAGTCTAGGGTTTAAAGATATGAAAAACGGGACTTAATCCCGACTTCCCAGCCCTTATGTTCAAATGTTGATGTCGCATTTGCAAATTGCGAACCTCGCAAATGCAAAGTGTGGCTCGCAAATGCGGCACCTGTCAAGCCTAGGGAAGTGTCACAATTGCAACACATACCTCGAAAATGCAAAGTCTTCCCTCTTCACAAATGCGACCAATCCAGCCTAAGCCTAGCCTTCGCAAATGCGAACCACGTATCGTAATTGTGATATTGAGTCCCCCATGTCAATTTTGCACTTGCGATGCTGGTTCTCGCAATTGTGACAACTACAAGACCAACAACCTGTAGTTGAGTCTAAACCTTTCCGAAACACGTCTGAAGCTCACCCGAGCCCTTGGGGCTCCAAACCAAACATCTACACAAGTCTAATAATATCATACGAGATCATTCGCCCGATCAAAATACAAAAATAACATCTAGAACTACGAATCGTACAACAAAACATATGAATTTCAAAAGAAAAACTCAAGAACTTCCAGGATTGCAACCAAGCATCCGAATCCTATCAAACTAACTCCGATTGACACCAAATTTTGCAGACAATTCTAAATAGCAAAATGGACATAATCCAAGTCCCAAGACAGAATTCCAAACTCGTTGTCGCGCCCCTTTTTCTTGTGAAATCTGGTTTCGACATGTGAACACTCTTTTAAGGAAGTATTAAAAGAGGAGAGTCGCCACCTAACGGGTTTAAGGTGCGTTAGGGAATTATATGCATATGACTCTGGTTTACTAGTTTGCGTCACCAAATATCGGGTAAGGGCTCGAAATTACCTCGAAGAGAAGGTGTTAGGAACTCTTCGAGGTCCACAACTGTGGGTCCCAGCCGAACTCGAATTATATGAATTAGTCAGATAAACAAAGACAAAGAGATCAAGAAATTTGGGAAAATTTATTATNGGGGGGGGGGGGGTAGGGTCCTAAGTTTTTTAGCCTAAAGGATCACCCCGTGCAACATAAATAATACTTCGTAACTCCCTCGAGATGGGGTGATACTCATATTATTTAGCGGGCACATACTATCATCTCCTGCTACCCGATTACTATCTTTAAGTTTTTACCTGAAGCGCACTAGTTGATTCTATATCGTGCCTTATGCGTGCACTACCCGTCCCATGCCTATGGACCATGAGGCTTTGACCTACTATTTGGATGGTTCTAGACTTTACTCAGGTAGCTCAAATGATAAATCTAAGCGACATTCAAAACATGTAGGACCGCACATAAAGACGAAATTTCAGAATTAAGACGAAATAGAGTCCTTAAATATTATAGTCATGGCTTCTATGTGATTCTGAATTTTAAACGTACAGGCAGTGTTGTTTTCTTAGGACAACGAATTTGCAAATCGTAAGTATTAAAAATCCTATAGGCATAATCTATAAATTGTTTGCGCAATAAGACAGTGAAATAGTTTGATAGTTCAAAATTGCCAGCGTTGATTTTGTCAGCATACTTTCTAGGCGAGCAACCGGATCCTATAGGCAGGTTTCTAAGAATTGGCAATTGAAACTGGTTCTATATCCTTTCGTTTCTATAGGCATGCTTGTCGCGACCCCTTTTTCTCGCGAAATCGGGTTTCGACATTTCTGAGACAATTACCTTCCTTTTGGGATGGGATATGGGATTTGAAGAGTCCCTACCTAACAGATTAAAGTGCATTAGGGAACCTAGAGTAATTAACTCATGAAACTAGTTTGCATCGCCAGAGATCGGGTAAGGGCTAGAAATTACCTTGAGGGGAAGGTGTTAGGCCCCCTCGAGGTCCACAACGGTGGGTCCTGACCGAACTTAATTAAGCGAATTAGTCTTTAAAAGAAAATAAAGCAATTTAGACAACTATTATTTTAAACAGGAATTAAAGGGGTCCTAAGTTTTTTAGCCTATAGGATCATTTCCATGCAATACTTGGTAACTTTCCCCAAGTCCGGGTGCTACACATAGTATTAGCGCACATGCCATCATCTCCTTTACTACCCAATTACTATCTTTCAGTTGTTACTTAAGCGTTCTAGTAGCTTCTAACTCGTGCCTTATGCGTGCACTACCCGTCCCTTACCTATGGTCCTGGAGGTGTTTAAGACCTATATTTAAGTTAGTTCTAGACTGACCTAGGTTTCTAAAAAATGAGAAAGCTAAGCGACAAACAAAACTTCAGATAGGACTGTCACATAAGGAGCAAATAGGGGCTCATGTTAACCTCCACAAGTAAACATCAAATGCACGCAGCTCCAACAGACGACTTTTATTAATTTAAGACCCTATAAGCAGGATATCTAGATGAGCATAAACATAAATAAGACGACAGTTTATTAAAGCGAGCAGTGGTACCTATTAGCTTGTCTACTGATTTTTGTTAAAACTCTAAATCTGGGCAAACTTCAAGCAATACTAAATCACAGTTCTTTTTAGCCCCAGAATTCCTATAAGTATGCCTAAGTGATAACTAGAATGGAATCCTATAGGCATGGTTTCTGATTTGCAGAATTAATTAACTCCTATAGACATGATTTCTAGGTGTGGAAACCAATTACGAGCATGATTCTAAATTTACAACTGATTTACCCTATAGGCATGATTTCTACTAGTTCGGACCCTATGGACATGATTTCTAGATTGAAGAAACTGGTTTTTATATCTCCTATAGGCATGATATCTAAACTGATTTTTTATATCTCCTATAGGCATGATATCTAAACTGATTTTTTATATCTTCTATAGGCATGATATCTTTTTTACATCTTCTATAGGCATGATATCTAAACTGATTTTTTATATATCCTATAGGCATGGCATCTATGTGGGCAGAAACTTTATATAATTGCCAGGAAAGTGTAGTAAGTTACACAAATAAGATCCTATTCGCATGATCACTAATGCACATTGAGATTAGAGATATGTGGGAATCCTACGAACATGTATTCTAATGCAGAACTGGCAGAAAACTATGGGCATGATTTTTACTATGCCAAAAGCATGAAAGTTCAGAGTCACAGACAATTGGAAAACATCCTATAGGCAGGATCTCTAAATGCGCATAAGGAATCAATACAATGGACCTATAGGCAGGATTTCTAACCCCAACTTTGAACAAAGATATGTAGGAAGCCCCCCTCCCAGATTTTACTGATAACCCCAGTATCTATTCATTACAAGTATTATTATTACAGCCCAATATGAATGAATTACATAATACTAATAATAACACTATAGGGAGCCTTAATAGGCCCAAAGTTAACCTGGAAACTAGGCCTTCAAGCAAGCAAGTCTGAAGTACAAGTGGTCCATCCATGATACACAAAGTGGGCTTCTGGTGTGTCAAATTTCCCAAAGGCCTCGGGGACCCCGGGAAATTCTCACACCAGAACCCTATTCAGAACAACATCAGTTTATAAAAGATTGGAAGACCAGCCCCAATGTGTCAGAGTTCGGAGAAGTCTCAAGGAACCTAGGCAATGCTTACACTGGGGTGATAGGAACCTAGATAACTAAGAGTAAAATTTTTAAAATAGTATATAAGGAGTAGGGAGATAGTTTTAGAAAAAAAAAACAAAACAGTTTGATTTTTTAGAAGCAAACAGATTCAAATTATAGGACTGCAAACAAAACTCTACCTAGAACAAACAGAATCCATATTTAGCATATGGTTCAAACAGATTGGTATTGGTTCAGACATAGACACTGTACTAATATTTAAAGCAATCACAAAAGAGCCAGGATGCTTGAACTAATAGACAGAGTTGGCAACATATCACATGCTTGCAGAACAAGGAACATACAACTGATTATACAGGTTTTCATATTACTAGAGATAACCTAATTAGTCTTGTCACTAGGTGAAATCATATGGGCATATAGCAGACAGAAGCATGCTGAAACCTTGAACTAATAAGCACATAGGATTGAATAGGGTAACAGAGACTAAAGCATGCCGGTTGAGAAAGCAGTAAACAGAAAACATGCTGAGGTCGAAATAAACTATAGGACAGAATTAGATAACAGGAGCTGAAACATGCCACTTGAGAAAGGGGTAAACAGGAATCATAGATCACATAGAAGCATGCTAAGATTGAAGTAAACTAACCACATACATAGAACAAAATAGGATAACAAGAGTTAACACATACCAGTCAGGAAGAAAGTAAACAGGAATGTAATGGCAGTTTGGATCCAAAGAGTTTAGCCTTAGCTTCCAGCAGGCTAAACAGTGCAGAAATCAGAATAGCAGCACAAAGAGAGAACTTAAGTTCTTTTATGAAAAACAAAGAGCTTTTTGTTTTAAGTTGTGAAGTGAAGAAATTGTGAGAGTTTGTAAGGTGAGTGTAATTCTGTAAGCATAAGCATGTGTTTGAAAATCAGAACAATGAGAGGCTTTTATAGCATACAATAGAGCAGACAAATAAGGTAGGAAATCAATTGTACACCAATAAGGTATGCAGGCCAATTAATCAGTCAATTAGGGTTAACACAAATCAATTAATGGGACATAATCACATAAGTATCACTTAAATTACGGAGAATCTTACGCGGAACAAATCAGCAGACATGAATGAGATTAAATAAGGTAAGAGGTAAGTTCGGAGATCAATTATAAGTCAGCCCCAATAATCAAAGCCCAGAAATCATGCTAGCAAGAGAATTAAGGCAAGTAGTACCAATTAGGAATCTCACATAAGGAAAGAATAGGTAAAAAATAACTTAAGGAGATATCAATTTTAAAAGGAAAGAACGATTTCGAACCCTATTTAGGAAAATAAATCAATTAATCACTTTAATTGACAGCCAAAGTAAACGGGAAAACACCAGAGCAAGTAGTAGAATAATTAGAAACACTAGGGTATAAAGACATAGGGATAAAAATCAATCGAAAAACAAAGGAAGAAAACCGGAGCTAAGCACTTAAACATTTTAAAACATTTTGCAAAAACTTAAAAAAAGATGAAACCCTAGCTTTTAGGGAAAAACAAAAATCGGTTGACAGTAATATGAAAAAATAGCAGAATCTTTAAGGAAAAGTAACAAAAAAACTCAAACCGCTTCAGATCTAAAGAGATCTGAACGATTTAGCCAGAAATAGTAAAACATAAGCAGAGGTGAGAAAAATCTGGTTTGAACAAGAGATTTGAAGCCATAAACACAAAGATATTAGTACTCACAAACATAGGAGTCAACACAGACGGATTCATCGAGAAACTGAGGGATTTGAACCAAGTCTGGTTCGAATCTCTTCGAGATTCCATCAAATAACATGGAAGTCGAACCACTGGTAGAGATAGGAGGCCGGATAGGGCCGAAGAACAAAGAGAAACCCCATGAACCAAAGGGGTTTCAGTGACGGCGGGCTAGTGTTAGAGAGGGGGTAAGAAAAAAGATAGGAGAGAAGGGTTTCAGAGGCGGCAGGTTGGGAAATGAGGGTAGGGTTAGGAGGTTTAGTATATTAAAAAAGAAAAGAGTATCCTGGACCGTTGATCTCCTGAGATCAGCGACCAGGATTAGTTCTAGGCTGGGGAGGGTATGGATAATGGGTTATTGGGATTAGGAATTATTTGGACAACAAAATAATGGAATAATTTAATTAAAAATCCTTTTAAAATTAAATAAAATTATGGAAAAATATTAATTGTTGCCCATGCATTGTTTTGAAGATATATATGCATTTTGAAAATAATATAGGGAAAAATTGGGTATCAACAATGCTTTCTAGGCGAGCAATACAATGGGAATAACAGTAATAGTAGCCAATTTAATTATATTCCTATAGACATGATATCTACGCGAATATTGTGAAGAGAAGGTATTTATTACTCAACGTGATCCTATGGGCATGGTATCTAACATAGAGCAATTTGAACAAATAATCGCTATGTTGCAACATAATTGGCAGGTAATAACGTGTGGGAGTGGAACATGAGAACATGTGTAATATTTGTATCCTATAGGCATGTTATCCAACAAACATATAGAAATAGAGCATGTTGAGAAAAATGAAACACTCAGATCCTATAGGCAGGATTTCTACCCTTTCATGCAAACATTAGAATAGACCCGTTTTTCCAACTTCATTAATACCCAAATTGTTATTACAGAATTATTACAGGCCCAATAGTGAATAAAATTACAAAGTGATACAAATAACTATAGTAGGACCAAGACAGGCCCAAAGGTACCCAGCCTTGCCAGGCCTTCAACTAAGCTCTTTCTCCACACAGATCTTAACATAGCCTAGAAAACATAGGAGAACTCGAACCAAACCCAACAACCATGGTTTGATCATATGATCCAAGAAAATAATCACTTAAATAGGCAGAAATAGGGGCAGAATTGAGTAGTCAGGAACATGGCCAAAGAACCTCAGTCCCTAGTGTGTCAGAGTTCACAAGGGTCTCAAAGTGGACCCCGAGCAGTGCTCACACTAGGGACGTTAATAGAGAAAGATTTAGTGGCCCTGGCTTTCAGCCGCCTAAGAATTATAGGTTTAGAATTGGGTAAACAACCAATAAAAATAGTAGTCAAGTAGCAGAGTTTAAGGGAGTGCATTTGCATTTTTTAGAAACAAGCATTGCAAAAAATGATCACATAATAAACACATCAACATAGAGGGTACACAAACTCAAGACAGGTTAATGTTGCAAGTCCATACTTAGCACATTGGGGAAGGGTACATCTATAACAAGCAAAGGGGGATTACGGCTTTTTGGGATTACACATTAATAAGTAAGGGAGCATCAGGCCAGTAAGACAACCAATTAACACTAGAATAACAAGTTCAAGTCTAAAGGATCAAATTATGCTAAACACCAGGGATTAAACAGTGCAACATATACCAATGAGGCAAGCAAAATCAAATATTTTAGGGTACACAACTTAAGAAAACTTGCCTGACTTGTTTCACCTAATTGCTAAGGGTACAAAATTGTGCAAGGAAAGAACATATCAAGTGACAGAATGATTATAGGAGAAAATTGCACTAGAGTGAGGCTTTTAACATAAATTAGGGCATATCACAGAGACAAATCAGTTACTATAGAAGTTCAGGAAATGGCAGAAAACACAATGATGTCACACGACTAGTTAGACACTCAAAGTACCAATACATTAGCTAAACGAACTCGAACTGTCCAAATTGCCTACGTTAAACAAAAATACATTTAGAAATAACAATTTAGGCATGAGCCAATACTAGAGATGTTCATATCATAGGCAGAATCACACATAGAGAGAGCCTAGAAAATACATTAAGTCATGCAATTTCAGAGGCATGGATATGCTAATTAGAACATAAGAGAATGAACATTGTAAAGGTCGAGAACTAACCAGTTATTGATCAAATAGT
Source organism: Nicotiana knightiana (assembly GCA_005239525.1). Lineage (NCBI taxonomy): Eukaryota > Viridiplantae > Streptophyta > Magnoliopsida > Solanales > Solanaceae > Nicotiana > Nicotiana knightiana. The sequence goes on along the minus strand of ML377595.1, from coordinate 58,292 downwards.
AGACAAACAAGAAAAGAACAAAATCGCCTTGAATTTTAACACAACGGTATGACCCAGAACCCTAGATGCGTCAAGTTCCCAAGGGCTTCAAACAAACCAGGGCAATGCTCACACCCAAGGAAGATCAAGGAAATCCGGTGGCCTTGGCTTTCAGCCGGCCAAGAGCCAAAATAGAATAAAAGAATAGATGAACAAAAGACTGAAAAAGCCTTAGTTTTAGTGGAAATTTTAGCGATCAAAAGTCTGTCCAAGAGAGAATGGGGGAGGGATATATATATAGTAGCAAAAATTAAGCAACAAACAAGGAAACAAAGTAATTTAAGCAACAAACAAGGAAAATAAACATGCAAATCGGTCTAAAAATCAATTTAAGAGAAAGATCTGTAAACCCTATTTTTTTAGGGAAAGTGAAAATCAGTAGAATCTAAACAAAAATCGAACTCACACAGTAGCATTGAACGTATATAGACAGAATAACGCTCAAAATCAAAGATTTGAACCACTTTGGTTCGATTTTGGAAGAGATCTGCTTGCCNAGGACCTTTACAAACTTACTTTGCCTTAAGCTGTATCAGGCACTTACTGTTACCTATCAACAAGCATAGTGTGTGGGGTGGAATGGGGGGGGGGGGTTGAGAGTGCTTAGGGGCAGTGGGTTAGAGGGGAATGGTTAGGGTTTTGGGGTGAGGGGATAATTAAAAGGGGCTGTGGGTTAGAGGGGAATGGTTAGGGTTTTGGGGCGAGGGGATAATTAAAAGGGGGGATCAGGTTGGCTAGGTGGGTCGCGATCGGGTTTTAGATTAGTGGGTTATTTGGTTTGGACTGGGGTATTTGGGCTAGGTGTTTGAGGGTTTTGGGCCATTTATTTGGTCCGAAATTGTCTTAGAATTGGGCTATTTTTTAAATACCCAATATTCATCAAGAAATAATTTATAAAAAATAATTAACAAATAAAAAATATTATTTGTGCACTAAATGATTGAAAATAATAACTTAGAATTATAAAAATATAAAAAGTTATTTTGGCACAAATAATATAATTATACATGAATATAGGCTATTATTGCAAAACTGTGCAATTAGCCTAAAAATGCAAATGTAATTATAGAAAAATGAAGTAAAATATTATAAGACATACATATTGGTTAAATAAAAAGATTGGATGATTATGTCATCACAAAGTAATTTGAAGGATCATTATTGGACATTTATATGATAAAAACTGTAAAAAAGAAATTAATTTAGAGCTTCTAAAAATTATGGAAAACTATGGAAATTCGTGGTAAATGCTTGTATAGGTTTGTAAACTAAATGATGATGCAAGTATGCTATTTTGAAGGTATATATATATATATATATATATATATATATATATAATATGAGTGAAATATTGGGTATCAACAACTGCCCCTCTTTACCCGGAAATGATGAAAGAGTTGTCGGGTAAAGAAATGATGATCAATTTGGACGGAATAGGATGATTTGATAAATGGAGGCCGAACTCTGGTTTCTAATTTGCCTACATATCCATGGTATTGTGGGAATCGGGTCGTGTGTAGTTCTAGATCCAGCGGTGAACTGAGCCGATAGAGTTGTTATAGGAATGGAAAGGCTCTTTTAGAAATCGTGAATGTGAATCTGAACAGTTATGGATGTATTTCAAAGCGAGTATTTGAACGGTTATCAAATGGAAGTGGGTAACGGACGATGGTTGACTGCATTTGAAGTAATTTCAGGATGTGAGCATCGAACGGAAACTGGAGCGAAAGTTGCTCCCAAGAGAACGCTTACCTTCTGGATCACCTGCAAAACTTATGCAAGTATATATGGGATTATTGCGAGAATTTAAAATGATGCAAATTCTCTTTGGACCATGAAAGTTGACTTTGGACGATGAGGATGATGTCCTTAGACCATTATGTCCTGGGCCATGAATCGCGTGATAAGGGATTTGCAGGCCATGAAATGGTGCCTCTGAACCATGACGCCTTTGAATAATGATGTGAAATATCGAGTGATCCTCACGCCATGGAATCGTGTTTTCCAATTATGAGGATGATTCCTTTAGATTATGACGTCTTTGGATAAAATGGTGATGTTTCAGCCTCTGAGATGCAAAGACATGATGCTTGGTCATATGCGAAGCGAAACAAGACAGAACTTAGTCTTATATAAGATCAGGGCAGAGCTTAGCCCCGGGAAAGTAGAAAATAGTGCTAGATTTCAAATAGCATAACATTTGGTGTTATGCAAGGATAAGGAAGAGCTTATCCTTATGCAATTAGGGAGGCAATACTTAGCCTCATGCAAGAAAAGGAGACAGGGCTTAGTCTCATGCAATGGAAGGCAATGCTTAGACTTATGCAATTAGGGAGGCAATGCTTAGCCTCATGCAAGAAAAGGATACATGGCTTAGTCTCATGCAACGAAAGGCAATGCTTAGCCTTATGCAATTATGGAGTCAATGCTTAGCCTCATGAAAGAAAAGGAGACAGGGCTTAGTCTCATGCAAAGAAAGGCAATGCTTAGACTTATGCAATTAAGGAGGCAATGCTTAGCCTCATGCAAGAAGAGGAGACATGGATTAGTCTCATGCAAAAAAAGGAAATGCTTAGCCTTATGCATTTAGGGAGGCAATGCTTAGCCTCATGCAAGAAAAATGGGACAGGTCTTAGAAAGACAATGCTTAGCCTTATGCAATTAGGGAGCCAATGCTTAGCCTCATGCAAGAAAAGGAGACATGGCTTAGTCTCATGCAAAGAAAGGCAATGCTTAGACTTATGCAATTAAGGAGCCAATGCTTAGCCTCATGCAAGAAAAGGAGACATGGCTTAGTCTCATGCAAAGAAAGGCAACGCTTAGCCTTATGCAATTAGGGAGGCAATGCTTAGACTCATGCAAGAATAGGAGACAAGGCTTAGTCTCATGCAAAGAAAGGCAATGCTTATCCTTATGCAATTAGGGAGGAAATGCTTAGCCTCATGCAAGAAAAAGGAGACAGGGCTTAGTCTCATGCAAAGAAAGGCAACGCTTAGCCTTATGCAATTAGGGAGCCAATGCTTAGCCTCATGCAAGAAAAAGGAGACAGGGCTTAGTCTCATGCAAAGAAAGGAAATGCTTAGCTTTATGCAATTAGGGATGCAATGCTTAGCGTCATGCAAGAAAAGGAGATAGGGCTTAGTCTCATGCATAGAAAGGCAATGCTTAGCCTTTGAAATTAGGGAGGAAATTCTTAGCCTCATGCAAGAAGAGGAGACAGGGCTTAGTCTCATGCAAATAAAGGCAATGCTTAGCCTTATGCATTTAGGGAGGCAATGATTAGCCTCATCCAAGAAAAATGAGACAGGCTTAGTCTCATGCAAAGAAAGTCAATGCTTAGCCTTATGAAATTTGGGAGGCAATGCTTATCCTTATGCATAGAAAAGATGATGAGTGATAGCAGAGTATTTCTTAGCTGGAGACGTGTTTGCGTTTGGCAACTTGCCGTTATGATTTTTGATGTGTGTGTGTATTTGAGAATATTCCTTGTTCCTGTATCCAAAGAAAAATCATGAGTTTTGCGGGGAAGGTTGGTTCGTTCCTTTGCTTGCTTGCTTTACTTTGCTTTTTCCCTATATCGAGATCCTGTTCAAGTTATCCTGGGTAGCATCTGGCTGTTTATAAAATATAGTTTTCGAGGAAAATATGCGTGCATTTGATGAATGTAGTTATTTTAAAAAAACATAGTGGCATGCACTATCCAGTAAATTAGATGAACCAATGACTGTGACACTTTAGAGATGTTGCGACTTCTTTGCATTAGAATTTTGAGGGTCCTCCTCAAAATTCTGCCCTATTTCAATAAGCGATTCTTTGACCGTTCTGCATATGACGAAGTCGGGTGGACTTGCTCCGGAATTTTGAGGGTCCTCCTCAAAATTTTGCCCCAGTTTCTGACCATGATGGAAAATGAAGATTTTATTGAGTTGTGACCGAACCCACAAGACTGCCTACGTATCCCCTCTTAGATGGGATCAAGTCAAGCGTAGTTCAGTTACATCAAATGAATGAATGTAAACAATCTAAACATAGTATCTCTTGATTGCGTCTGAGTTGATGGGCTTTGGCCAAATCTCTCCGTACATTTCTGCAAGTATGAGCACTCCTCCTGTTAGTATTCTGTGAACCATGTAGGGCCCTTTCCAATTGGGTGAAAATTTCCTTTTGGCTTCATCTTGATGCGTGAAGATCCGCTTCAGCACCAGCTGCCCCAGTGCGAACTGCCAAGGTCTGACCCTTTTGTTGAAAGCTCTGGACATCGGTTCTGGTAAAGTTGACCATGGCATACCGCATTCATTCTTTTCCTGTCAATAAGAGCTAATTGTTCATAGCGACTTCGTATCCATTATACGTCACTGAGTTCAGCCTCTTGTATAATTCTTAAGGGGGGAATTTCAACTTCGGCGGGAATGACAACTTCAGTACCGTAGACCAGCAAGTAGGGGGTTGCTCTAGTTGATGTGCGGACTGTGGTACGATACCCCAATAAGGAGAATGGTAATTTTTCGTGCCATTGCTTGTGGTTGTCCACCATCGTTCTCAATATTTTCTTGATATTCTTGTTTGCGGCCTCCACGACTCCATTCATTTGAGGCATGTATGTTGTGGAGTTCTTATGCTTGATCTTGAAGGTTTCACACATAGATTTCATTAAATCCCTATTAAGGTTGGCGGCGTTGTCGGTGACGATGGATTCTGGCACCCCGAATCGGCATACAATACGATCCCTGACAAAAATCTGCGACGACTTTATTAGTTACAGCTTTGTAAGATGCAGCCTCAACCCACTTTGTGAAGTAGTCTATGGCTACTAGAATGAACCTGTACCCGTTTGAAGCGGCAGGTTCGATCGGACCGATGAAATCCATTCCCTAAGAGGAAAAAGGCCAAGGTGCACTTGTTGCATTGAGTTCATTTGGTGGAACCCGTATCATATCTGCATGTATTTCGCACTGATGACACTTTTGAACATACTTGATGCAGTCCATTTCCATAGTAATCCAAAAATATCATGCTCTTAATATCTTCTTGGCTAAAAAAAAATCGTTCATGTGTGGTCCGCAAGTTCCGGTATGTATCTCTTCGAGCAGTTTGGAAGCTTCCTTGGTGTCAACACACCATAATAATCCTAGGTTGGGAGTCCTTCTGTACAGAATTCCTCCACTTTGGAAAAAGTGGTTGGATAATCTTCGGAGTGTGCATTTCATCTGAGTATGATTTTCATGCTCCGGGTACTCTGCTTTTGCCAAGTATTCCTTGATATCATGGAACCACGGATTCCCATCCATTTCTTCTTCAACATGAGCGCAATAAGATGGCCGATTATGGATCCTTACTGGAATAGAGTCAATGAAACTCTTGTCTGGGTGTTGTATCATGGAAGACAGGGTGGCCAATGCGTCTGCAAACTCATTCTGGATTCTCGGAACATGTTTGAACTCTATATTTGTGAATCTCTTCATCAACTCTTGCAAATGGTATAGATACGCTAATATTTTGGTATTCTTTGTATCCCACTCCCCTAGAACCTGATGTACCAAAAGGTCTGAATCACCAACTACCAGCAATTCCTGGATATTCATGTCAATAGCTAAATAGAGCCCCAAGATGCAAGCCTCATATTCTGCCATATTGTTGGTGCACGAAAATCTGAGTTTCGCGGATACCGGATAATGTTGACCCGTCTCTATCACCAAACCAACTCTGATACCCACTCTTTTGAAATTTTCAGCCCCATTGAAAAACATTCTCCAACCGTCATAGGTTTCGGCGATATCTTCTCCTACAAATGATACTTCTTCATCGGGAAAATACGTTTTCAGCTGTTTGTATTCTCCTCCTACAGGATTTTATGCCAGATGATTTGCTAATGCCTGTCCCTTGACCTCCTTATGGGTTACATAGATGATGTCAAATTCACTCAACAGTATCTTTCATTTTTCCAGCTTCCCTGTAGGCATGGGCTTCTAGAAAATGTATTTCAGAGGATCCATCCTTGATATGAGATATGTGGTGTAGGCACATAAGTAATGCCTCAACTTCTGAGCTATCCATGTCAGAGAACAGCAGGTGCACCAGCAAGGAATACCGTGCCTCATAGGGTGTGAACTTCTTACTCAGGTAGTATATGGTATGTTCATTCCTCCCCGTCTCATCGTGTTGTCCCAAGACGCAACCAAAAGCCCCATCTAGTACAGACAAATAGAGTAGGAAAGGTCTACCAGGTTCTGGCGGGACCAAGATTGGTGGTGTGGACAACTATTCCTTGATTTTTTCAAAAGCTTTCTAACATTCTTCAGTCCAACTTGTTGCGACATCCTTCTTTAACATTTTGAAAATCGGCTCACATATCACGGTTGATTGTGCTATGAAGCGGCTGATGTAATTGAGGCGCCCCAAGAAGCTTATTACATCTTTCTTGTTTCTTGGAGGTGGAAAATCTCGGATAACCTTGACCTTTGACGGATCCAACTCAATTCCTCGGCGGCTGACGATGAATCTTAACAACTTTCCAGTAGGAACCCCAAAAGCAGATTTTGCAGGGTTCAATTTCAAATTATACCTTCGAAGCTGATCAAAGAACTTTCTCAAGTTTTCTATGTGATATGTACCCTTCTTGGATTTGATAATGACGTCGTCCACATATACTTCTATCTCCTTGTGTATCATGTTGTGGAAAATAGTTGTCATGACTCTCATATAAGTGTCCCCAGCATTCTTCAGACCAAACAACACCATTTTATAACAATACACTCCCCATGGCATAATAAAGGTTGTCTTCTCGGTATTTTATTCATCCATCTAGATCTGATGATATCCCGCGAAGCAATCCACAAAAGACTGGAGTTCATGCTTGGCACAGTTGTCGACCAATATGTGTATATTGGGAAATGGGAAATCATATTTGGGACTTGCTCTGTTTAAATCCCGATAGCCGACACATACTCTGACTTTCCCATCCTTCTTTGGAACTAGCACGATGTTATCCAACTAGGGTGAATATTCAATCACTCTGAGAACCTTAGCTTTGATTTACTTTGTGACCTCTTCTTTAATTTTCAGACTCATATCTAGCTTGAACTTTCTGAGATTCTGCTTTACAGGAGGACACATAGGGTTGGTAGGTAATTTATGAGCCACTATAGATGTGCTCAAACCAGTCATATCATCATAAGACCATGCGAAAATATCTTCATACTCTTTCAGAAAACGGTTGTACTCTTCTTTCTCTGATGGTGACAGGTGAATGCTTATGCGAGTTTCTTTGACTGTTTCGGAATTTCCCAGATTGACCATCTCGGTTTCGTCCAGATTGGACTTAGGCTTGTTCTCACAATTTTCCACTTCTCTGACAATTTCTTCATGTATTATATTTTCTTCTTCTATTTCTTCTGAGTCACTATCCTTATGTTGCGTTGTCTCATTACATGTCACAATTGTTGGTTCATCAGGATAAGTAATAATAGTGTTGTAGAGAGAAAATGTAAAGGATAATAATAAACACTAAAATGGCAAACCATTGATAAATACCAAAACGTCAAACAAAAGCAATTTTAACGATCCAAATAATTGTTTCAAAGCAAAATAACAAAATACTGAAAAATGTATTAAAATGACCATAAAAATTATTTTCAAAATAAATGATATTAGTAGTCAGGCTACCCCGGAACTCAGTTGTCCCGTGATGGTGTAGCGGTCCAATTCCTAAGAACAACTCCCTTCTCCACTGTCTGAATGACGAGGCCGTCCTCCTCCTCCTCCTCCTCAATTATTGCGCTGCAATCCATATCTTCATCTTCCAAGAATAGATTCCTTAAACCAGCTAGAACTTCATCTTCTTCAGATCCCTACATCATGTCGGCCTGATGAAAGGATTGGTTCAAATATGGTACCGACTGTTCAAGAGGGTAATAAGGACCACGCCATGGCAACGACCAATCTTTATACTCCTTCCAGGTGTACTGGTATCCAAGTACAAAGGTCGTGCCGTGACACTTTAACTGTATTCGTTTAGTGATGCCCTAGAGATTCTTATTGAGGCCCCTACCAGGTTCATATCCTGCCCATGTCAATATGCTCTCTATTTTTCTACTCCACCATTTATCTTTCTCAATCGCGTTAACACGCTCAATGCGACGGTATGTCTCCCCACCCAACTTCTTTCTATTCTCAACAACCGGAACAGTTTGATTGGTGTTAATAGGATTACTCTCATCTCAATGGATAATCACTTCCTGATGGTTCCATTCAAACTTCACATCCTGATGCAGAGTAGAAGCTATAGCCCCAACAACGTGTTTCCAAGGTCGTCCCAACAACAGATTGTATGTGGCGGATATGTCTAGCATTTGAAATTCAACATCAAACCAAGCCGGGCTCATCTGTAAACAAAGGTTGGTTTCCCCAATAGTTTCCCTTTGAGACCCATCGAATGCTTTCACGTTCATACTTCCTGCTCGTATCTCATGCAAACCTTTACCCAACCTTTTCAAAGTGGTTAATGGACAGATGTTGAGACTTGAACCTCCACCTATTAAGACCCTGCAATGAATTTTTCTTCGCACTGCACTGTGATATGCAATTCCCTGTTGTGACTCAACCCTTTCGGCGACAGCTCATCGTCGTGGAAAGTGATCTTATGGCTTTCCAATACTTATCCTACCATATTGGCCATCTCTCCGCTGGTAATGTTGTTGGGTATGTAAGCTTCATTCAACACTTTCATTAATGCATTCCTATGCGCCTCGGAGTTCTGTAGTAGTGATACAATATATATCTGAGCAGGGGTTTTGTTCAAATGATCAACCACATAATACTCTCTTGCTTGCACTTTTCTCCAAAGATCATCCGGGCCAGTTTCAATGATAGGAAGCTTAAAAGAGGCTTCTTTACTTGTCCCTCCCAAATGCTCGGGCGTATAAACCCTACCAATTCTGGTCATGCGATGTGCTGCACTTGTTTTCTCCATTTTCCCCTTTCTTTTCCTTCTCGCTTCTGCAGCATAGTCCCAGGGTATATCATTGGACTTAAAGGATAGTGTAGGTGCTACCGTCACGGTGAAGGGAGTGGTCACTTCCACTTCGAACGGAGTTAGTGCGGCTGAGGGCGTTGTTACTTCAACCTCAAATGGAGTCGGTGCATCTACTTCAACCTCAATCGGTGACTGAATCTGTACCACAATAGGTGTGAGAGTGACTGGAGGTATTTTAGGACTATCCTCTCCACGAATGAGCCCAATTGACCCTTCCGGATCCCATTCTTCGTCAGATTCTATCATATTTACCCACTTTCCCCTATGATCCGAGAGAGGATTGTTGCGGACATTAGGTGTAACCTCTTTTGCTTGTATAACCTTGGTGTCAATCAACATCTAGATCTTATCCTTCAAAGTGCGACATTCATCAGTAGTATGACCCTTCATGCCCGAGTGGTAGGCACATGTCTTGTTTGGGTTGACCCATTGGGAGGAATTTTCCATGGAAGCGGCGGGAATGGGAGTGACATAACTGGCAGCCTTCAATCTCTCGTACAATTGGTCGATGGGTTCAACAATTGGGGTGTATTGTCTGGGTGGTCTGCGGTCGAAATTTGGTCTAGGTTTTTGGTAATTTTGGCGGGCTGGTGGTGAGTGGTAGTATGCTGGATGGTGTTATAAGTATGTACATTCAAGGATGAACGTTGTTTTAAGAGGGGAAGAATATAACAACTCGACCGATCATTTTGTGTATTTGAACCCCATTTCCCCATCTGATGCTTCACACATGTCTATTTGTAGTTTTAGGACTTGCGGGTTTGGTTATTTTTGTTCTGAAAAGGTTTTGGGTTGATTTGGACCCTTTGGTTTTTGGTTTAGAAGTCAAAGTTGAAAATATTGACCAAAGTTTCACTTTTATGAAAACAAACCCAGAACTGTGTTTTGATGGCCTCGATAGGTTCGTATTGTGATTTTGGACTTGAGCGTGTGCCTGGAGTTGAATTCGGAGGTCCTTAGGTTGGTTTGACTTGTTTTGCTGAAAGTTGGCAATTTGAGGTTTAGAAGTTTCCCTAAGTTTGACCGTAGGTTGACTTTTTGGCTATCGAGTGTTGATACCCAATTTTTTCCTCACATTTTTTAAATGTATATATATACCTTCAAAATAGCATACTTGAACCATCATTTAGTTTACAAACCTATACAAGCATTTCCCACAATTTTCCATAATTTTTAGAAGCTCTAAATTAATTTTCTTTTTATATTTTGATCATATAAATGTCCAATAATTATCCTTCAAATTATTTTGTGATGACTTAATCATCCAAACTTATTAATTAACAAATATGTATGTCTTATAATACTTTACTTAATTTTTTCTCTAACTGTATCTACATTTTTAGGCTAATTGCACAGTTTTGCAATAATAGCCTATATTTATGTATAATTACATTATTTGTGCCAAAATAACTTTTTATATTTTTATAATTCTAAGTTATTATTTTCGATCATTTTAGTTCACAAATAATATTTTTGTTATTTATTAATTATTTTTTATAAATTATTTTTTGATGAATATTGGGTATTTAAAAAATAGCCCAATTCTAATCCAAATTCGGACCAAATGAATGGCCCAAAACCCTCAAACACCTAGCCCAAATATCCCAGCCCAAACCAAATAACCCACTAATCTAAAACCCGGTTGCGACCCGCCTAGCCAACCCGACCCAACCCCTTTTTAAAATCCTTGTCCTTGATCTCTAAGATCAACGGCCCACATTTGATCCCCCCTTTTAATAATCCCCTCAGCCCCAAAACNCCCCCTCTTCTTTTTCAACTAAACCCTAGTCGCCTCCCCCCCTAAATCCTTCTCCTAGTCCCACCAAATATGGGATTCGACTGCCATATTCTTGCCATGTTGGACCTCTTTTGGTACCGATTGTTCTCTTGTGGTGTTAACCTAAGTGCTTGCCTAAACATGGCAAACTGATCACTTCCGAAATCGAACCAAAATGGTTCAATACTCTGATTTTGAGCGCTATTCTGTGTATATACGTTCAATGCTACTGTGTGAGTTCGATTTTTGTTTAGATTCTACTTATTTTCACTTTCCCTAAAAAACTAGGGTTTACAGATCTTTCTCTTAAATTGATTTTCAGACCGATATGCATGTTTATTTTCCTTGTTTGTTTCTTAAATTAATTTGTTTCCTTATTTGTTGCTTGCTTTTTACTACTATATAAACCCTTCCCTTATTATCTCTTGCACAGATTTTTGAATCGCTAAAATTTCCACTAAAACTAAGGCTTTTTCACTCTGTTGTTCATCTATTCTTTTGTTCTATTTTGGCTCTTAGACGACTGAAAGCGAAGGCCCCCGGATTTCCTATTTACTCGACCTTCCTTGGGTGTGAGCATTGCCCTGGTTTGTTTGAAGCCCTTGGGAACTTGACGCATCTAGGTTTCTGGGTCATACCGTTGTGTTAACATTCAAAGCAATTCTGTTCTTTTCTTGTTTGCTACTTGTTGATCAATAACTGGTTAGTTCTCGACCTTTACAATGTTCATTCTCTTATGTTCTAATTAGCATATCCATGCCTCTGAAATTGCTGACATAATGTATTTTCTAGGCTCTCTCTATGTGTGAACTGTCACGACCCCAAAATCAAAAACCGGATGTGATGGCGTCTATCGTGGAACTATTGATTACAAGAAGAAAATCTAAGAAGTATGGTAGAATCTAAGCTAAAATTACTCAAAACAGAATAAAAACACTATTCATGAGCTCACTCTCTTGTCTGATACCCAAAAAATGAGAAAAAGTTGTATCTATACTAGGCTAAAAATACTGTACAAAATTGCCCCTATGGAGATTTCGCTCCCAGTGGAATTCTAGGCGCTCCAGCGGATTGGCTTTCACTGCAACGGAATAATAACCTCTGCAGTGTTTCTGGACCTGGGCATTTTCTGATTCTCTATTCCGCCCCCAGCGGAATTCTACAGCGCCGCAACAACCCTTGAAAGCGCGAAAACATAATAATACCATTGACCGCGCTATTATGAATAACCCAGGTGGAAAGTCTCTAATCTTAGGAATCCGCTCCCAGTGCATATTTGAACGCTGTAGAGGCAAGGATAACGCTGCAGCGGAATTTTAGTGTGGACAGCGGCTCAGCTGGGTCTCAAAAATAGAATCTTCTGAAATTTTTACCGGGACAGCGGATGGAATTCTGCTGCAGCAAAGTGACAATCGCTGCAGTGGAATATTGGCATGGACAGCGGCTCAGCTAGGTCTCAAAAATAGAATCTCTGGAATTTTAACCGGGGCAGCGGATGGAATTCCGCTGCAGCGAAGTGACAACCGCTGCAATGGAATATTGGCGCTCTCGACGCTTCTACTGGGTTCTGGGCCAGTGCAAGTTCTGCTCCTCTTTGAGTTATTTGTTGTTAATATCTTCAATTCAACTCAAATCCTGCAATTTAAACTACTTCATCAAATTTTGGGAGTATCTTAATGCAATTTTGCCTCAAAACCTAAGAAAACGAGAGTAAATAATACAAATCCCTAGTTATCAACTCCCCCAAACTTAAGTCTTTGCTTGTCCTCAAGCAAACAATATAACTCCCACCTCCGTAAACAAAAGAGAAAGTATTTCAGCTGTTCAAATGTGAATCATCAAGCTTCAATTGGGACTAACAATTGTCCTCAACACAAATGCATTATTGACAAGATTATGCAATGACTTTCTTAGCTCACTAGATCTAATATGACACCAAAGCTTCAAGAGTTGACTCAATTCGTCAAAGACCTTTTGTCTTTCACCTAAATCACTGTGGATCCCAGACTCTTTCTCCTCTACTCTCCATGGGCTCATCTCACCGAATAGAATTCACTCTCAGAATGGGATTATCAAGGCGTGCTCTCTTCACTTTCAAAAGAACGCCACAAGTCCGGCTTTAAGTACCATAGGCTTGCCCCTTGTGTAAATCACCACTAATGAAAGCTCACTCAACTTGATATCCTATAGGACTTTAATAGGATGTAATGAAGGCTTTTTGGATCAAATTTGGACAGGATGGACTACTATAGAACATCTCTCCTTAAGCACTCCATTTTTCACATTTTGGATCATGATTTTCTTTGACTCTTTGAGTCTTAGTCTCTTCCTTGGGGAACTTAGAGAGAGTCATTGTCGCTCTTTCTTTTACTTGAAGCTCACTTTTCTCCCTTTTTATTTCTTTTTCATCATTTCAAGCCTTTTTACTTTTGCTTTATTGAATCCTTTCAACTCTTTGCTTTTCTTTTTGCCTTGTTTTGCATTTCAACCTTTTCATTGGCCTTTCCTTTTATGACAATTCCTTTCATCACTATGAATTTCCTCGTCCCTCCCCCAAACTTGTGATTTTGTCTATTTTTCATCATGACTGCTCAAGGAAAGAATGGGTGCCAAGAGAGGGTCATTATTGAACGGATGAAGGTTTGTTATGTGGTTTTTGAACAAATAGGCTCAGGATAAAAAGGGGTTGACTAAAGATCTTGTCTTGGTAGGCTATAGAAGTCTTTCAATATCAACGGGGAATCAAGGAGGGCCTATGATCATTTCACAAGTCGAGCTAACTTAAGATTTCGCCTAGAAAAATACTTGGGGCAAGTTCTAGACTTTCAGGCACGACACTCGGGATATGTAATTCAAACCTCACCTCTCAAACCTCAGGATCATTAAAGAGCATAGAGTCAAGGGACCACAACAACCTCGGTTTAGATTGAACACTATCATATGGCTATAAACATCACCTGGCGACATTTTAGTCAACTCAAGACTCTAAGGATCACAATTAGAACTAGACTCGTTTGTAACTGGTCTCTAACCATGAGGTCAAAGGTAAGTATGCTGGTGCCAAGTGAAGCTTATTCGAGTCACATTTATTCACTACTTACCAGAATAAACGAAAACAAAAACAAAAAACAAAAAATGCACTCAATCCCTTAAAAAGGTCGTCACGCCATCCGTCGTAGGGAAGAGACACCCAGTTCGCAAAATTTCCACCCCTGGAAAGAACCGTGGCCTTAAGAAAACCAGGGGCTTATTGATAACACAAAAAGTAAAGAAGAAGCTATAAATTCAAAAAGAAGCTACTAAATGAAATATGAAGTTAAAACTATAAATGGAAAAGCTAAAGAAGTTATAAAGTAACAATACGAAAAGTAGAAATGAATATGTATAATAGGGGATTAAGACGAATATACATTAAGAGGGGAATGAATCTATACATAATAAGGGAAACCTAATATACACATACCAAGAGTAAAACAAAAGAAAGGTACGGAAATGCAAATAAGGAAAAGAAAAATAGTATCAAAGGTTATTACAGCCCAAAAAATGTCAAAGTATCTGAATCACCAAATAGAGGCCACCCCCTCCAATAAGAATTAGCATTGTCCTCAATGCTAGATGCCCAAAAATATAGAACAGGGAAAATGGGTGAGAGAGAGTAAAGGAAAACTGCCTATGGTGCCTTTGTTTGCATGGGGTCAGGATCAACTGTAGAAGAAGGCACAGTAACAGTGGCTGGAGAAGGGTCTTGTGGAAGTGAGGAGGTTTGTCCCTCTGGATCCTCAAGCTGGATCTTCATATAATCAGTCCTCGGGATGACTCCTCTGCGAATTGAGGCTGAGGTAAGCTCCGGCTCCTAAACCTGTGCAGCCTGATCAGTGGGTGCGGACACTCCTATCAACAAATCAAGGGGGATGTCCCCCGCCGTGGTGAGCTTCGTGACCTCCTTCTTCAAAGCAGCATGAGTTGTCTGCATCTCCACCTGAACCTTCTTCATATCATCCTGAGACTTCTTCATTTTCTTCACAGATTTTCCCAAATGGTGAATCTCCTTCCCATGCTTGTCCAGGGTCTCCATGATCTTCTTCTGGTTATCAACCAGGCTCCTCAATGTCTCCTCCAGTAATGGAGGTAGTGTAAGCTTTGTTGGAGCTGACTGAGCTGCAACAGTAATAAAAAGATCAGTGAGCTTAGAAGAAGCTACCTGCAGCCAGTACCAACTGGAGTCTGAGACACCCTCAGGGCAGTTTGAGGGTAAGTGGAAGATGTAGGCACTGGGACTGGAATGGACATGGAAGTACCCAAGGAAGACTCTGGTCCGGCAACAACAGTGGGCCCTCAGTAGCGATGGAACCCTCGGTAGCAGCGGAAGGATCAACAACAGTAGAAGTACCAGTGGCAGTAGATGCGGTGGTTTTCCCTTTTGCTTTAGGGTTGTCCGAACCTTTCAGACTATACCATGAAAAGGCTGATTTTGGCCTCACTGTAACATCAAAGTCCCTTCTCTCAACTTCCATGTCCCTGAAGTACATAGTGAGGAAGTTGGGAAAGGGATAAGAAGCCTCATTTTTCTGTACAATCCGGTCAATCATCCTGGCCATGATATTCCTGACATTGATCGGGATGACATCCATAATTTCTCCAACAATCAGGGCCCGATAGAGGGGCATGTCACTGTCATGAAGGATGTGATCTATCCGGCTGCAAACAAAGGTCGCCCAATATTTGGCCTCAAATTTGAGTGTGTTCCTGTAGATGACGGAACCTGAAGTCAACCAAGCTGGAGTAGTCCCCGAGATAGCAATAACAGAAGCCAACCAAGGACGAGCCAAATCTCCCAAAGCCACTTTCTCCTGGTAGCGAGTCTCATCTTCATTCACAAAGCCTGCATAATCGTTGAATGCACTACCACCGTACAAGATCTTCCTGTTCCTGTCCTGACTAAGATATCTGCCCCTTTTTGTGTGGGCACATTAGCATAAAACTCCTTCACAACGTACTCATTGGCATCCTCAACTTTGCTAGTGAAGAAACCCCACCCCGCTCTTTCCTCAAATTGCTTCTTGACATTTGGGTTATGAGGTAGCAGATCCTTAACAACAAAAGGCCTATTAGGAATCAGGGACCTCTGGGGCCACCAATCTCAGAATTGTTGATAGGCCGTCTCAAAAACAAAACGATCCTGCCACACTGATGGGTTTCTCGTTCGGAGAAGCCTTGCTTTTTGTACTTGGGTGTCACCACCCCTGCCATCATCTAGTGTCTCGTCGGAGCTGTCAAGGTTGATAGAAGCAGGGGCGGTGGACTAAGTTGCTGCACCTGTATCCTGGGGGTGTGTGGAGTCACTGGAAAGACCCAAACTGTCCGAAGAGTCTGAGCTCGTAGGCTCATTGACAAGCCTCCTGGGTTGGGACAATGTCTCTGCTAAGGCTGCTCCACTGTTTCCCTCCGAAAATTCTCGGGAGGGTACATATTCACTTGATTCAGATTGGTCGGGAGTTGGCCTTTTTCGTGTTTTCTTCTTCCCAATGGTCTTTGTCGCGCCTAAGGGGGATGCCTGTTGTTTTCCCTTGCCCCGACCTCTAGAAGAGTCACCCCTCCCGGGTCGCTTGTCTGCTCCACCTCGTTATCTAACCATTCTCTGCAAACATGTCAACGAAAATTGTTAAAACATGGCAAACAAGCACCCAATGAAATCACAGACATCAGTAAGGCAGAGAAGAAAACAGTGTAGGATGCAGACTTCCACTATCAGCGGAAAAATAAATGCTATAGCAGAAAGGTCACCGCTGTTAGCGAAATACTGACCGCCACAGCGAAATTTGGGGGATCAGACTACCCCATTCTCTGATATTTCAAATCACGCCCAGTGGAATACTGACCGTTGCAGTGAAAGGCCACTGCTGTCACTGGATTTTTGGCCGCTGCAACGGTTTTCATCAGTCAAAAATAGCAGCAGATGGTTCCGCTGTCAGCGGATTTTTGGTCCGCTGCAGCGAAAATTGCATTTCAAAATGTTAACCTTCCAGATGATTCCGATGTCATTGGATTTTTGGTCCGCTGCAGCATAATTCAACATTGACATGCACTAACAGTGGTTTTCAAACTAGGGTTTTACCAATTTTTGAAAAATTTGACATGAAGCACATGTAATAAGAACCCTATATCCCTTAGGCAACAAGAAATCACTACCCCATTGATTTTAACACATTGATGAAACATGTTCAAGCATTAGGGCTTAATGACTACCTTTCTTGCAAAGAAAACAAATAAGAACATGCTAAAAGTTAAAATCTACAATTAAAATCAAATAATATGAACATACCACTGCTAGATGATGATGATGTTAAGATGTGAGAATTTTTGAAGCTCAGATGTACCGTGCAGATGTTGAGAACAATAAATATTATCTATGAGAGCCAAAAGGGTGAAAAGAGTAAAAGAAGAGGGACCCTGTATATTTATAGGTGAGAACTGGGGCCCCACCGACTTACCTAGCACGACAACGGAATTTAACCACTCACTGCGCTTTTAAGCATTTCATAGAGCTGGGCATCAAAGATCACCGCTGTCAGCGGAATTTTTCCGCTACAGCGGAATTCCACCGCTGTCAGCGGAGTTCCAATCGCTGCAGCGGAATGGAGATCCAGAGAGCTTGTGACCTTTTTGGAATTTTGGCTCAACCTTGACGCGACAGCGAAATGTTTTGCACTGCAGCATTTTTTGACCGCTGACCGCGAAAATGTGACCGTTGCAGCCATTTTGAACTGGTAGCCCAATTTTCCCCAGATTTTGTTCCTACACTGCGTCCACCAAATGCTACACCAACTTCACAAACAGGTTAGTTCAAGAAAAATCTACTCTAACAAGAAGAAACAAAAAGAAAGAAAAGAAAACATTTGGGTTGCCTCCCAAGAAGCACCTGATTTAACATCGCAACACGACGCATGTTACCATGATCAAGTAAATTTCAACAAAGCCACCACGTGGCTATCTTCACATTTTCCCAAGTAGTGTTTGACCCGATGCCATTCACACGAAAAATTTCACCGTTCTTGTTTTTTAGATCAAGGGCACCAAAGGGTGTAACCAATACTACCTCAAACGGACCACTCCACTTTGATTTGCATTTGCCCGGAAAGAGACGAAGCCTTGAATTTAAGAGCAATACCAAGTCTCCAACTTTGAATTCCCGGTGCTTAGCATATTTGTCATGCAAATACTTCATTTTATCCTTTTACAAAGAAGAGCTTGCATAGGCATGGAATCTAAACTCATCAATCTCATTAATGGATCAACACGAAGATTTGCAGCACAATCCCAATCCAAGTTCAACTTCTTCAAAGCCCAAATTGCCTTATGCTCCAACTCAACCGAGAGGTGAAATGCCTTACCATACACCAATCGGTACGGTGACATACAATCGGGGTTTTGAAGGCAGTCCTATATTCCCAAAGTGCATCATCAAGATTTTTAGACCAATCGGTCTTATTTTCATTCACGGTCTTCGACAAAATGTTCTTGATTTCCCGATTTAAGACTTCAACTTGCCAACTGGCTTGAAGATGGTAAGGAGTGGACACTTTGTGATTTACCCCATACTTGGAAAGCAACGATTCAAAAGCCCGATTGCAAAAATGAGATCCCCCGTCACTTATGATAGCACGAGGAGTCCCAAATCGTGTGATAATATTTTTCTTCAGAAAACCAACCACACTACGGGCTTCATTATTGGGCAAAGTCACGGCCTCAACCCATTTTGAAACATAATCCACAGCCACGGGAATGTAGGTATTACCACAAAAGCTGACAAAAGAACCCATGAAGTCAATTCCCCACACATCAAATATATCAACCTAAAGGATCGTTGTGAGGGGCTCATCCTTCTTTGATATACCACCTGCTCTTTGACATTTGTCACACCTCTTTACCAAGTCACTTGCATCTTTTTATAAATTAGGCTAATAAAATCCGCAACATAAAACTTTTGAAGTTGTCCTTGCCCCACCGTGATGACCACCGTAAGGCGAAGAATGGCAAGAATCAAGAATGGACATTTTCTCTTCTTCAGGGACACAACGCCGTATGACTCCATCATTACATATTTTGAAAAAATACGGCTCATCCCAATAATAATACAAGTTGTCCCGTCTAAGCTTCTTCCTTTGGTTAGAAGAGAGTTCAAATGGGACAACACCGGAAACAAGAAAGTTGTCAATGTCCGCAAACCATGGAATGTATTGCATAGAGACTGAGAGAAGCTGCTCATCCGAGAAAGTATCATTGATCTCAAGCCCATCATTTGGCCTTCCTTGCTCTTCCAACAGGGATAGATGATCGGCAAATTGATTTCGCTCCCCTTTCTATCAACAATTTCTAGATCAAACTCTTGGAGCAATAAGACCCACCTCATAAGCCTATCTTTTGAATCCTTTTTCATCATTAAGTACCGGAGCGCTGCATGATCGGTGTGCACTATCACCTTGGCACCCATAAGGTAAGGCCTAAATTTCTCCATTGCAAAGACAATATCTAACAATTCCTTTTCGGTGAAGGTGCAGTTAACTTGGGCGGAATTCATGGTTTTGCTTGCATAATAAATGGGGTGAAAGATGTAGTTCACCCTTTGGCCCAAGACCGCACCCACCGACACGTCACTTGAATCACACATGAGCTCGAAAGGAGAGCTCCAATTTAGTGCAATAATTATTGGTGTGGTAGTCAAATTATGCTTCAACAACTCAAAAGCTTTCATACATTCCTCATTGAACTCGAAGTTGGCATCTTTCTCCAATAGCTTGCATAGGGGATTTACCATTTTTGAAAAATCTTTAATGAATCTCCGGTAAAATCCCGCATGCCCAAGGAAACTACGGACTCCCTTCACCGAAGTTGGAGGAGGAAACTTGGAAATAACCTCGATCTTGGCTTTATCCACTTCAATGATATCTCTTGAGATTTTGTGGCCGAGGACTATGCCCTCCTCGACCATGAAATGGTATTTTTCCCAATTCAATACAAGGTTGGTTTCTTCACACCAGAAAAGGACTTTATCAAGATTTTGCAAACACTCCTCAAATGAGTCCCCTACCACACTGAAGTCATCCATGAACACCTCTAAGAAATCTTCAACCATATCAGTGAAAATTGCCATCATGCACCGCTAGAATGTGGCGGGTGCATTGCACAACCCGAATGGCATCCTTGAAAAAGCAAATGTCCCGTCGGGACAGGTAAAGGTTGTTTTTTCCCGATCTTCTGGGGCTATGAGAATCTGATTGTAGCCGGAATATCCATCCAATAAACAATAGAAAGCCCACCAAGCAAGTCTATCAAGCATCTGGTCCAGAAATGGCAATGGAAAGTGATCCTTTCGGGTCACCTTGTTCAGCTTCCGGTTCCATACAAACCCTCCGGCCAGTCACGGTCCGATTGGGAATAAGCTCATTCTTATCATTCTACACCACTGTCATGCCACCCTTTTTAGGAACACACTGCACTGGTGAAGTCCAACCACTATCATAGATTGGATAAATAACCCCAGCATCAAGCCATTTGATTATCTCCTTTTTTACCACCTCTTGCATTGCCTCGTTCAACCTCCATTGATGTTCCACGGACGGTTTTGCATCATCTTCAAGAATAATTTTGTGCATGAAAAAGGCGGGGCTTATGCCCCGAATATCAGCTAGATTCCAACCTATGGTCTTCTTTCTCCTTTGGAGCACTTTGAGTGTAGAATCTACCTGCAATTGGGTTAGTCAAGAAGAAAGTATAACAGGTAAAGTACGAGAAGAACCCAAAAATTCATACCTGAGGTGTGGTGGAAGGGGCTTCAACTCCAAGGTAGGTGGCTCCTCGATTGAGGGCTTTGTCATAGGAGTTTTTCGATTCTCCAAATCCAAAGATAGCTTGCGAGGTCCATAAGAATAAGAACACATGCCTTGCTATGCATTGGTACACTCGAACAAACCATCTACCACAACATCATCATGATTCAATAAAACTGCTTCCACGGGATCTTCAACATTTATCATTGAGCTTGATCAATTATGACCTCGGTGACAAGGTCCACAAAAGAACACACCTTCGTGCTATTGGGTTGCCGCATTGATTTGAAAACGTGGAAAATGACCTTTTCATCACCCACCCGGAAGGTGAGCTCACCGACCTCCATATCAACCAAGGCCTTCGCCGTTTCAAGGAAAGGTCTTCCCAAAATAATTGGCACTTCGTAATCGAGCTCACAATCCAATACCACAAAATCCGCGGGCATGATGAATTTGTCGACCTGCACCAAAACATCATTAATGGTTCCCAAGGGTCACCACAGTTCGATTCGTCATTTGAAGTCACATGGAAGTTTCTCTAGGTTGGCCAATTCCCAAGGTTTTAAAGACAGAATAAGGCATTAAATTGTTATTAGCACCCAAGTCGCACAATGCCTTGGAAAAATCCGCACTATCAATAGTGCAAAGAATAGTGAAAGCTCCGGGATCCTCTAGTTTTGGTGCCATTTAGTGCACATTTGCACTCACTTGGTGGGTCATCCTAATTGTCTCGAACTTCATGAATCTCTTCTTTGTGACCAATTCTTTCAAAAACTTGGCATCCTCGGGTATTTGTTTAAGTGCCTCAACTAATGGTACATTGATGGACAAACTCTTCATCATATCTATGAACTTATTAAATTGATTCTCCGTCTTTTGCTTACCAAATATTTGAGGATAGGGAGGAGGAGTTCTAGGCAATGGAATCTTGACTTTTGGCACAACCGGCTCGGGTATGTCAATTACGTGTTCCCTAGAAGGGTTCACGTCATTTTGTGTTTCCTCCTCATTATCATTTATGTCAAAGCCCGCATAATAATTGACACTTCATAATCAACCTCACAATCCAATATCACAAAATCCGCGGCCAAGATGAATTTGTCGACCCCCACCAAAACATCATCAATGATTCCCAAGGATCGCTTCATAGTTCGATATGCCATTTGAAGTCGCATGGAAGTTGCTCTAGGTTGGCCAATTCCCAATGTTTTAAAGATAGAATAAGGCATTAAATTGATACTAGCACCCAAGTCGCACAACGCCTTGGCAAAATGGTACGTTGATGGACAAACTCTTCATCATATCTATGAACTTCGTGAATTGATTATCCGTCTTTTGCTTAGAAAATATTTGAGGATAGGGAGGAGAATGTCTAGGCAATGGAATCTTGACTTTTGGCACAACCGGCTCGGGTATGTCAATTACGTGTTCCCTAGACGGGTTCACATCATTTTGTGTTTCCTCCTCATTATCATTTATGTCAATCCTCACTTCATTATTTATCGGCTCTTCAACCACATTTTCAACTTCAATAGGAACCTCAATATGTTTCAAGTAATCATCATCCCCAACAACCCTCTTTTGCTTTGAAGAACTAGCCTTACCACCCCGACCACTCCTTGTGGTCACCGCCATCACATGTCCGATATTGTTGTTGTTGTTCCCACCCTTAGGGTTCACCATCGTGTCACTAGGTAGTTCCCCCTTCAGGAAAGTGTTCAAAGATTGTGAAATTTATCCCATTTGGACAACAAGATTGAGAATTGAGGTAGTGTTGGAGGCAATTCGAGCATCCGAATCCGCATTCTGTTCCATCATATGCTTAAACATTTACTCGATCCGGCCCATGTCATTGCTTGAGGAACTTTGACCTTGTGATTGATACGGGGGTGGATTGTTGGGTTGTTGATACATCGGGGGCCTTTGAAAGCCCGACCCCCAATTTCCATTTCCACCCTAATTGTTATTGTTGTTCTCGTTCCGATTGTTGTTATTGCCTCCCTATCGTTGATTGTTGTTCCCCCAATTGCTATAGTTGTTATTGTTGTTCCAATTACTTTGCCTTTGATTGTTCCAGTTTTGGTTGTTCCCTTGATTTTTCCTTTGACCTTGAAGATTGTTGGCGTACATTACATCTTCATTTTTCTCATCATAGGAATCCTCTTGATTATACCCACTCACTCCTTGGTCACATTGGTCATTGTTGTTTTGCATTTGATTTCCACAAGGCTTTCGCTTGTTAACCAAAAGATTTACCCCCTCCATAGCATGCACTTGCTTTGGCCCTTGCAATTGTTGAAGTTGCGCCTTATCAAGTTGATTCATGGTAGTGAAAAGCTCAGTAATAGCTTGCCCATGGTCTTGTAGCTCTTTGTGGAGATTTATCACACTTGGATCACCCTGGGGCACATTTTCCCGACTCTACCATGCTGACGAAGTGTCAGCCATTTCATCCAAGATATCACATGTCTCATTGTATGATAGCTTCATAAAGTTGCCCCCAGCAAGTTGGTTGACCGCACGCTGATTTGTAGTATTAATACCTCGGTAAAAAGTTTGTTGTATCATGGCCTCTGTGATGTCATTGTTTGGGCATTCTTTTACCATAGTTCTGTAGTGTTACCAAATCTCGTGAAGGGGCTCATTCGGCTCTTGCTTGAATGCCAATATCTAGTCTCTCAAAGCCGCCATGTGCCCAGGGGAGAAAAACTTGGCAATGAACTTATCTGCCAATTCATCCCATGTAAAGATAGAATGATTGGGGAGTCGTTCAAGCCAATCCAGCGCCTTCCCTCGTAGAGAGAAAGGAAATAATCTGAGCCTCAAGGCATCCTCCGATACATTTGTTTGCTTGCTTCCCCAACATGTGTCTACAAAGCCATTTAAGTTCTTGTAGGAATTTTGATGGGGAACTCCCGTGAAATACCCTCGTTGATCAAGAAGTGTCAACATGACATTTTTGATTTGAAATTAACCCGCACGGATTCTGGGTGAGACAACTGCACTGGCATACCCCTCGTTTGGAAGCACCCGAAGAGCAATTCTTGGAGGAGGTGGGGGATGGTCTGGAATATTATCATTGGGATTGGCATGTCGGCCCCGTCTTTGAGGTGGAGGAATTTGATGAAACTTATCTTCCCCGTTATCATCTACCTCCCACCCCGGTATAATATTTTCCAAAGGATCAACCATAAGTACCTGTATTGATAGAAACACACAAGTTAAAAAAGAAGGAAAGAAAAACAATCTACACCGCTACTCAAATAGATAGTCAACATCGTCTTAACTCCTCGGAAACATCGCCAAAAAGTGATCTAAACACACCTATACCACTATTTAAGTAGCAAGGCAGGGTCGAAGGAGCTTTTACCCGACAGGGTCGGGATCAATATCCACAGGGAGTTATGCAATGGGAGTTGAGTTTCTAATTGATTTAGTGGTGTTTCATGTTCTTAATTACTCTTCTCAACATAATTTGGTTTTGAATCTATTCTAAGGTTGAGTCTAAAAAGTAATATTATCTAACTAACTACAATATTTTTGTGGATTTTTATCAAATGATTAAAGGCACTAGGGTTGCAACTTACTCCTAGGCAAGTGACTAATGGGATATAAAATCTAGGATAAGCTTGTGAATTATGGGCAAATGACATAACCTCATACTAAATTACTCACCCAATACCTCTCGATAATTTGCGTGACTTTGCCCGAATTTGCTTTCTCAAGCCCAATTAGGTGTTTCAACAAATCAAATGAAATGGCTCAAGTCGGGTATCACTATCTCTAGTTTCTACCCTTTTATTGGAGCTATCAATCTCGTGAGTTAACCCCAATACCTTGTTAGCCTATTTACCTAGACTTGGGTCATCTCTCTCAAGAATAACCCTAGTCAAAAAGGCATAACTTAGTGTTTGCAACCACTAATTCAATCAATGAAGCATGAAATAGACTAAAAGTCATACACCCAATCACAAATTCAACCTAAAATAGAAGACCCATTAGTTACCCACACTAGGGTTGGGTTAGAACCCTAGCTTGAGGGTCTAGCTACTCATTATCATGCAAGAAATTAAGATAGATGATGAAATTAAACCCATAAATGTTGATTACAAGAATAAAATCTAAGAAGTATGGTAGAATCTAAGCTAAAATTACTCAAAATAGAATAAAAACACTATTCACGAGCTCACTCTCTTGTATGATACCCTAAAAATGAGAAAAATTTATATTTTTACTAGGCTAAAAGTACTGGACAAAATTGCCCCTACGGAGATTTCGCTCCCAGCGAAATTCTAGGCGCTCCAGCGAATTGGCTTTCGCTGCAACGGAATAACTGCTGCAGCGTTTCTGGACTTGGGCATTTTCTGATTCTCTATTCTGCCCCCAGCGATATTCTACAATGCCGCAACGGCTCCTGAAAGCGCGGCAGCGTAATAATACCGCTGACCGCGCTATTATGAATAACCCAGGTTGGCAAGTCTTTGATCTTAGGAATCCTCTCCCAATGGATATTTGAACGCTGCAGCGGCGAGGACAACGCTGCAGCAGAATTTTGGCGTGGACAGCGGCTCAGCTGGGTCTCAAAAACAAAATCTTCTGGAATTTACCGGGACAACGGATGGAATTCTGCTGCAGCAAAGTGACAACCGCTGCAGCGGAATATTGGCGTGGATAGCGGCTCAGCTAGGTCTCAAAAATAGAATCTCTGGAATTTTAACCAGGGCAGCATATGGAATTCCACTGCAGCGGAATATTGGCGCTCTCAGCGCTTCTATTGGGTTTTGGGACAGTGCAAGTTCTACTCCTCTTTGATTTATTTTTAGTCAATATCTTCAAATCAACTCAAATCCTGCAATTTAAACAACTTGCATCAAATTTTGGGAGTATCTTAATGCAATTTTGCCTCAAAACCTAAGAATACGAGAGTAAATAATAGGTACAAATCCCTAGTTATCATAGAGCAAAAAGGTTTTAGGTATACATGACTAAGGATAAGAAAAGGTGAATGAGAAGGTGAAGAGAATAGGTAAGGCCTTAGGTTAAGCCCATCAAAACAAGAGAGCTAATGGTTCCCGTAAGTTATAGAAAGCCCTGTATAGCCTAAATAAACTTGGAGGACTTTAAGACTAGGAGCATTTGGAAAAGAGGGAATGCTGCCTTGGTAGTAGAATAAAGGTGTAATTGTGATAAATGATAAGTGGATGATATTTAGGCCTTCGATTGAGTAATGATTTAGAGAAAAATATATTTCATGAATGCACAGGATTAGAATACACCCATAAGATGAACTACGTTGGGATGCTATGAAATACGGTTAATGAAGTATCGTATCGTCCCTAGGTGGATCAGGAAAATAACTTTAGATGTTCCCTGATGAGACGTGAGCCCTAAGGACAATGTATTACATAAGAGGTTTCAAGTTATCAGTGGTAGATTATAGATCAACATTAAGGTGAATCAACAATAGGTAGATAAAAGTTCCAAAGTATGAGATGAGATTAGGCCAACATTCTTAAGATGAAAATTAATAAGGAAGAACTAAAGCACCTAGATTTATACACATAGGATAAGCAGCGAGAGGGTAACCTGGAGTTGGGTAGCAAACCTCAATAATAATAAACTGAAGTAAGTGGTATGGTATACTATGACTGTCACGACCCAAATTCCCAACCCACAGTATCGTGATGGCGCGTAACACAATACTTGCTAGGCAAGA